>JAAEAF010011234.1:0-17128 GCA_011037195.1 Triatoma infestans
AAATAATTTTAGATTTACTATATATGTTTTTAATTATATTTATTATCTTTATACTTACACCAATCTGTGCTAATTTCTGAAATAATAAAGTATGATCAACGGTATCTAAAGCCCGTTTGAAGTCCACGAAAATAAATGTTCTTTTTTCGAGTCTGAGGTTTATATTTATTGCCAAGCTGAGTACAAATATATTATCTATACACCCTCTGTTATTTCTAAATCCATTCTATTCTTCTGGAAGAACATTATTCTTTTTCGCCCAATTCATCAATCTCCCAGCAAGTATACTTGTAAATAGTTTCGAAATGGTGTTTATTAAGGAAATGCCACGATAATTGGCCGGGTCATCTTTGTCACCATTCTTGTATATAAAATGCATCGTAATTTCGGCCCAAATTCTCAGGTACTTTTCCGTAATCGAAACACTGTATTGAAGAAAAATTAAGTAGATAATGTTCCCAATTAGCAAGGTAAAATTTTATACAGTTCATAGGGAACGGCGTCGGTTCCCGGTGGTGCTTTCCCTTTGTTGCATTTTCATAAAACAGGCTGCTGTTTCCTCTAACGAAATATTCACATTAAGTTTCAGTACAGAATATAGCCATTTTTCAAATTTTCTCTAGGAGCGTATAAAGTTCTATAAAAAGTAATTATTCTTTCAAATGGAGCAGGTAATATGCAGGTAGTTAACGAAATTCAATGAAAATCGTTTGAACCGTTTTCTTTTCAAGAAAATCGCGAAAAACTAATAAAGACCATTCCAGTAAAGTCCGCGATTCCAAATGATCTGTTTCGGATGTAGTAAGTACCTAAACGAAATATTTGAACTTTCTGCGATTTTTTCGAGATTTCGAGATATTTGGTTTTGTTTTTTTTTATTCGTACTCAAAACACTATAAAATACGTATTTTCCGATGAAACCATAATTTTTTAAAGATTTAAGACGCTCACAATATTTCGTCATACCAGGGAAATGAAAATAATTATTGTTTTTTTTTTTTTAACATAAAAAAGACATAAATTTTATAAAAGTAAATATTCCCAGATTTTTTATTGTGATTTATGAAAAATGAATGAATTGTTTTGTGGGATTTATGCCGCTTATCTTTTGTTAATAACGAATTTATCAACCATTAAAAATAATAAAAAAAATAAAATCACTGAATTCTAATGAGGCGTCCGTGAAAAACAAAAAACAAAAAATAACAAATTAGTTTTATTTACTTTAAATATAAAAATTGTAATTCAAACTTTAAAATATATTTTATGAAAATTTTTGTATAAATTAATATATTATTTATATAAAAAAATACTTTTATTTGAGTATAAATAAAAAAACGCATGAAGTAACAAGGCCGCTCTATTTACAGTAAAAACAATATTATCCTCATACGGTTCAATGGCGTTCCATCTAATGAATAATGAATACAGATTATATTTGTATTTAACTTTGTATTTTTTTTTTCTTTAATATGGAATAAATTTTCCAGTTGGTTTAATTTCTATCATTCATTGAAACCGTTATTTAACGATATCCGAATATATATCGAATATTGTAATTTATTTGATGCCTTCGTTTTGTTCTATTGTTGTTAAAGTTTATTGTTGAAGTAATAATTTGTTTTTCAAAATATTTATTTTCATAAATAAATGTTTATTACACGTACATTATAATATATGCTGGGTCGGTGCGTGCTTATCTTATTACGCACCATACTCCCCCCACGCGCGAGCGCCCGCCCGTGCGTGTGGACGCCTTCCTAGAACCACTAAGCTCTTCTTTCCCGACCACTTTTCTCCATTTTTTATTTTTTTGGCCCCTTCCATTATTGCATTATTATGCCATATGTTTCCTGTCTATTTTTTGCTCCTTCCGCCTTCAGCTTATATACTCTTCCCTTCTTCTTCTGGAACGAGTTCTGTTCGCATCTCTATGCTTAACACTTAAATATTTCACCTTATATTTCGCCTTTTGTATTTCGCTGTGCAAGTGGTTATACGCGCCTTTGAATTGAACGAGACTTTATTCGCGCCTACGCCTTGTTTCTTCACTCCGCACCATCGACATAAGAGTCTACCTTCCGTGCCCAGGTTGTTGCGCCACCAACCGCCGATTACACAGCAGCAATCACCGCCGCTATCGAAAAATCTCATCTCTCTCCTTCTACGCCTCCATTCCTTTATCTCATTATTCTTTTGCCCTCACTCACTCATCCACACACACATACATGTCACGTTACCGCCCAACTATCACCTCTACTTCGCCGCTTGCGCATTCAACATCACCACTGTCAGTAAGTCGTAACTTCTTCCTTTGCAGAATCTTTTTTCTTTAATTTTATTTATTTATTTTTTTTTTATTTAATTTTTTGGCGCACGTTCGCCATCTCGCCTTGGGTGTCTGCCGCGCAGACAATATAGATTACTCATCTAATAAGCAATAATAATGAAGCTATCCGTACAAAAAATTTTTTTTTTTTATTATTGTATCAATAAATGATTGCATTATTCAAATTAATCTGTCTATTGTTGTATTAAATTAATTTTAATTAACAATATTTTATCAATAAACTTGAATATTATGTTGTTTTTTTTTTTTCTTTATCTTTTGTAAGTATGATTTAGAAAAGAAAAGTAATTTTTGTTGACCATTGAAAAATGATCATGATTTAGTGAGGAGGAATCGATCTAAAAGAAAGACATTCAATTATGTTAACAGTTTCCTTTTTCATTTTTTTTCAATGCTTGAGTTAGAACTGATGTTAAGAGAAATAAAAATATATTTTAAAAATATAACTACAAATATTGTAGCAATAGAGGAGAATTATATTATATTCTAAACAATTTTTTCTCTACTTCATTCAAGACTAAATTTCTATATACTATAATTAAAGCATTGAAAAAGACAGAAAACTCCGTCGAAAAGTTGGCATACATTTAATGACATACTTTGGGCCAACTCTCATTAAACTTATTCATAACATAACTTCATTAAAATAATTATTTAAGGAATTTCCCACATTAACCTTGTTATTATATTCATTTTACTTGCCATTTTAGACATGCCAAAATACGTCACTAGTGATCTATTACAATAAACATTGCAATTTTAATGAAAAATTTGTCATTAAGAGAAGAGAAATTGATTGCAGTAAGAGAAAGTTCATTATAGTGTACAAGAGGTTTTTTTTTTTACTCCATTTTCTTGAAATTTGGAGTTTTTACTTAACAAACAATTATTGTTATTAAAATTAAATGTATAGATGTTGTTGGGTAATATATATTTTTTTTTTGCCTATTTTTTCAGGCGAGCTTAACGTCCATTTACTAAATTAGATGTTGTGGACGGAGGGGGAAGCACCTAGTTTAGTAAAACATTTTTTAAACAAATATAAAATTTATCAGTTACACGCTGGACTCGAACTGGGATCCTCCCACTTACAAGTCCATGCTCATAACCACTACACCAACACACTAGCCTGGGCCATAAATATGTAGCTGTTAGTAATCCTATATCGGAGGTTGTGAGGTCATCCTCTAGGAAGGTCAGCTGGTGGAATAATCAGCTGGCCAGCCTCCGTGCTAAGGCAAGGAAGATGTTTAATGCGGCGAAGAGGAGAGGCTTATGGGAGGAGTACCGCAGAGCCCTTACCTCTTACAATACGGCCATTAGGAAAGCCAAAAGGGACTCGTGGAGAAAGCTATGCGAAGAGGTCGAAACGACCTCGGAAGGGGCTAAGCTCCACAAGATATTATCTAAGGTGCCGGTTAATCCAATCGGAACTATCAGGAAACCGGATGGTGACTTTACGGAGTCCGAAAGAGACACTCTGGAACTATTGATCCAGACGAACTTTCCGGACTCACAGGTGACGCTAGCGAGAAGGGCAGATGAGGACTTGGGGGATCTCGGCCTTCGGCGGGGGTCCAGGGAGGACTGGTCTGTAGCCAAAAGCTGTGTCACTTACAATAAGGTAAAGTGGGCAATTAACCACTTTAAACCATTTAAGTCACCAGGACCTGACGGAATATTCCCTGCCTTGTTACAGAAGGGCGGGGAAACTCTTACTCCTATACTATGCAGGCTGATGAGAGCATGTTTGGCTCTCAACCATGTTCCTAGAACATGGAGGTCTGTAAGAGTACTATTTATACCGAAGCCTGGGCAAAGAACGCACTCTACCAGTCGGGGAAGTCCTGAGAGTCGGCTCTCCATTCTCTTGTTGGAGAATTGGAGGTGTCGGTACATGGCAGGGAAACAGCGGCGGGTGTGTTCTTGGACATTGAGGGTGCGTTCAGCAACACGACCTTCTGCCTCATTACTCAGGCGTTAGAAAGGCGCGGTGTCAGTAGACCCATCGTCAGATGGATCGACAGTGTGCTTAAAACTCGGAGGATTATAGCAAGCCTATGTGAAGCTTCGCTAGAGATTGCGCCCACAAGGGGCTGCCCGCAGGGTGGGGTTTATCCCCGCTTCTGTGATGCATGGTTGTGGATGAACTGTTGAAGGAGCTTAGTGGTACTGGATGTTCCGTGCTGGGCTACGCTAATGATATAGTGGTGGTAGCCAGAGGCAGGCACGAATCTACAGTCAGGGAGCTCCTACAAGAGGCGCTTAGGCGCATAGAACAATGGTGCAGTAGAGTGGACCTTGGGGTAAATCCACAGAAAACCACTCTTGTACCGTTTACTAGGAGGAGGGATATTGAGGAATATAAGGCAATGTCCTTCTTTGGGAAGATACTGGATGTGTCGGATAGAGTCAAGTATCTGGGGGTTATCCTAGATACCAGGCTCACATGGAACGCACATCTAGAATATATAGTGCAGAAAGCTAAAAAGTCGCTATGCTGTGCTACAAGGGCCTGTGGGAAGTCATGGGGGCTAACTCCAAGGATGACCCACTGGATATATACTCGGGCCATTATACCGGTCATAACTTATGGCGCGGTGGTATGGTGGCCTAAGACGGAACAGGAGACAGCCAAGAGATGCCTCAGTGGGGTACAGAGGCTGGGGTGCCTCCTCATTACGGGCGGCTTTAGAAGTGCTCCGACATCTGCGCTGGAGGTGCTGCTGGGCTTGGCACCGCTGCACTTGTTAGTGCAAGCGGAGGCGAGGGCCAGTGCACATAGATTGCGCAAAAATGGTCTTTGGAGGCAGTGCGGCTCCTTAGCCAAACATTTGGACATATTGCTAAAGGTTAACCCAGGCCCTGTGACAGACATGGCCCAGGATAGCATGTGTCCAACATACAACTTCGAGGTACCATTCCGGGTGTTCCTAGGTTCTAGGGCGGAATGGTCCAAGGGGTGGGAAAAACTCTATCGGACAGGGCCTCTGTGGTTTACAGATGGCTCTAGGATGGAGTGCGGGACTGGAGCGGGAGTGTATGGAATGGGCCCAGAAGTGTCTATTGAGAAGCCTCTGGGCAGGTATTCCACCATATTCCAGGCTGAAGTGTTTGCTATTAAGGTCTGTGCCGAGGAGAATCTGCGTAGAGCCCCAAGGGGCACGGTCATACGCATTTGCTCGGACAGCCAGGCTGCACTGAAAGCCTTAGAAGCTCACAGAACAACCTCATCCCTGGTTAAGGAATGTCGAGAGGCATTGTCGAGACTCTCCAGGCACAACAAGGTGCAGCTGTTGTGGGTGCCTGGACATGCAGGGGTTGAGGGTAATGAGACAGCTGATCAACTGGCCAGGAACGGGGCTAACACTCCGTTCATTGGTCCAGAGCCGGTCCTGGGAATAACTGGCGGAGCAATTCGTGCAGCGATTAGAGAGTGGGGTCGCAGTAAGCATGAAGAGCTCTGGAGGAGAAGCCCGGGTGCTATACACAGTAAAAGGATGGGGCCAGGACTGGGTAAACGAAGAACCCGAATGACCCTTGGTCTGAGTAGGAGCCAGATTTCTCTGGTGACGGGACTGTTTACGGGTCATGGCAGGTTCAGGAAACATCTGTACAAGGTAGGACTCATTCGAGCGGAACCCTTGTGCAGACTATGTCAGGAAGAGGAGGAAACGGCCTCCCACCTGTTGTTCGATTGCGTAGCAATAATCAGATTGAGGTATGAAACCTTCGGTACTCTGCGACCTGAGGAGATAGTAGCTCAAAACGACCTGGTGATGAAGGCCCTGAAACTCCTTAAGGAGGGAGGGTTTGTCTACTAGGAACCATCGGGGGTGGCACAATAGCCTCTGTTGGCTGCGGTGCCGGGACATGGCCCACCCGAGATAGGATAATAATAATAATAATAATAATAATAATCCTATATTATAGATCTCTATAACCTGGAAAAATCAAGTTTCACGATCAAAAATTATTAAGAAATGAAAAAAAGAACTTCAATTAGGTTGCATTTCAGGTTAATTGGGTGAAATCTTTCGAGTGAGAAATATTGCTGTGGAATATTAAATTTGAACTACCCGCTATTTATTTTTTTTTTTTTTGTATTTTGGAAAAATTTTGTTCACACACACAAACACACATAGAAATCATTCTCTAGAAATATTATTTTAACTTTTTATGTTCTTTATATTCGGGAGATTACAAAATCTCAACACCAAATTTCTAAAACTTTACACGATGGCTTTTATATAGTCGAAATAAAAATTTATTACTATAAGTAAAAAAAAATGTCATTTAATAACATTTCTAGAGTAGTAGCTATCTGGAAAGATGTTCTTCTGACCGGAACAGTGAATATGAGTAGTACCAAAGTGATTTTGTGTGATGCAAAGAATTAAACATCCTAGTGATTCATAGACCCTATTATTACAGAAATAGAAACTAACCTGGAGATTCCAAAGGGCAGAATACAACTGGTGTGGGTAAAAGGTACAACTGGTGCTGGAATCGTCTATAATGAAGAAGTCGACGGTCTAGCAAAAAAAAATAACCAATCAACTTGCTCCTATGTTAGTTTAGGAGATTTAGATAACGTTTTGAACAGTCATTGTTTGGACGCATGGCAGGAGCAGTACGAACGTGATAAATAGAAGAAAGGTTGATAACGTGAACGGTTGATAAATCCACCCCCCCCCAAATAATCGGTTTTTTATACTTGAAGGGAAAAGGCAGTTTTACACAACGATAATGCGACTTAGGTTTAAGCACAATTACAAAAAACGGCATCTGTATAAAATAAAGATCAAAAACAGACCGGTAAAAAAATGTAAATGAGATGTTGGAGTAATGTTACCAGGTGTAGGGGAAAATCCCTGTAGGGAGATTTAATTTACTAGAGGGATTTTTCTTTGTAAATGTGTGAAACGTAGGGAATATTTACAGTATTTTAACTGCACAAATTAATTTTTTTTTTAAATTCCTTTTTTTTTTTTTTCTGCTTGGACATCACTGTTTGAATATGAGCATGAGGCAACATAGTCACATGGAGTAGGTTAATGTTCAGACATATTGGCAAACTGGCATTAATTTGTTTATCGTTACCATACTCGAATGCTGATGTAAAGAGAATTTTCTCCATGGTTAATGATATCAAAACATAAAAAAAAAACTGATTAAATTCTAGAGTTTTGACAGCTCTCATTCGCATCAAATGCGAATATGAAGAATTCAAGAAAGTTGAGTAGTTATTGTCCAGTGTCGGCCCAAATGCTGAAATTATTTAATGACAGTATGTATAAACAAAATTCCCAGGCCACACTTCCAGAGATTCATAGCATTTTAGCAGTCGATATGGAAGAAGAGTATAATATCGAAGAAGTTTAGAGCTGTGGAGAACAAAAATGGTTTTACTAGGATGATCTTTATTAAGGTAAACAATTTTTGTAGTAAAATATTATTTAAAAATGTATTCATATCATAACAAAATTCTTCAGAATTTAAGTCCATAGGGATTTTTGTGTTAAAAAAGGGATTTTTTTTCAGAGAGTGCGAGGGAATTTTCATTTCCAGGTCGCGGACCTGGCAACATTGTGTTTGAGAAGATGGTGGCATTAATTATTTTATATTTTGCTTTGCAGCAAATATGATTCAAAATGCGAAAAGTATTTAAGTGAACTGCCCGCAAATGTACGATTTCCCTGTAGCGTTAAAAACATATTAGCCATTAACTATAATAAATCCAGAAGAGTTACGATGCTTATACAGTTTCATTAAAGAGAATAAAATAAAAAAGTAGATAGTGAAACAGACCTGTAGAACAGGACCTTTTTATCACTTTAACAATCACCAATACATATCTCCAAACTCATAGCAGCTTACAAGTACATAGGTTGTAGTGGAAGAAAGAAATGAAAGAAAATATTAGTTTGAAAACTAGAATTTTGTTAATATATTAAATGTATCTTAGTGCAGTGAAAAGAGTCAGGTACTATAATTTAAGGTAATTGCTATTAAAGAGACAAAGGCCCAAGAATCCGTTAAATTAATACAATGCCACTTGGCCAACTGTTTTGTAAGAGCAGGGCATTCTTTCGGACAGTCTGCATTCTGCTTTCAAACAAGAACAGTCTGAAACAGACACGGAAGCAGAACACTTCAGGAATCAGTAACAGATATAAGTTAAAACATAAGAGTTTATTCTAACTAATTTCCAGTAAATTAATAAGCATATTGTTGTGTTATTGAATAGCATTTAAATATCTTTAAAGAATATATTTAATTTAATCTACCAAAGGTTTTCTTAATTATTCTTATTACTTCTCTCTTAAACATATATACTCACAACCCCTTTTACAAAACCGCTCACGCCTCAAGCTTTCACTACCTACAACACATCACACTAATTACATTTCATAGGTACTAGGTAAGTCATAGATAACATAATACATCAAAATTTACTTACATTAACCAAGTTATGTTTGTGAAAGATAACGGAAGAAGCAATCAAACGTATGCTATGACAAATCTACAATCAGCCTGCGTCACTCAAGATTCGACAGTTGCAGGCATGTAGGAGCCAACAGTAGACCTTAATGTCAAAATGTTGGTTTTTTTCTTTCCAGCCCTTAATAAAACTAAAATGGTTAATGGAAACACCAAAACTAGGAACAAATAAAGAAATACATACAATTTCTCTTTTTTATTTATTTTTTTTAAATTAATTGACTATTTTTTATTTAATTAAAAAGTCTGGTGTGAAACACTCACACAACCAGTCCTCACAATTATAATTGACAAATTTTATAATTTGTTTATCAAATTTTTGTGAAATTCATCAAAAACTAAAAAAAAAAAACTGTTCAATAAAAGCGCACTTCCGGTTTACTAGTTTTCTTAAAAACTCGGCATTTTGGCCATCTATTTATTTCTAATTAATTTTGTTTGGATGGTAGAATTGTATAATCAACAATGATAGCACTTTAGAGAAAAACATAACCCCTCTGCTACTCCAAAAATACTCTTAAATGAACTTTCCCAGAAAAATGTTTTAAATAAAAGTGGTACATCTTCGTATGTTTAGTTTATATAGGAAGTTTCTAGAAAATCGTTTGACACATTTTTGAGAAAATCACAAAAACGTAAAAAAAAAAAAAAAATTAGTAAAGTGGTACTTTCGGTTGAGGAATTTTGGCAGATAACGTACTGTCAGATCTCATGGTGATACCTAAACGGAATATCAAGTTTCAACTTTCTGTGATTTTTCGTTTTTGAGCTATGCTGTTCACATACCACACACACACACACACACACACACACACAGACCATTTGCTGACAACCACTTTTTTTAGGACTCAGGGGACCTCAAAACGGATATTTCCGGTGATAAACTCGATATCGAAAATTTAACACGATTACAATACTTCCTCTTAGTAGTAGGAGAGTAAGAGAAAATAAAAATTGTAAAATTTACTTTAAATATGAATGAATAGTTTGATATTCTTAATTAATCACATTGTGTAAATAGTTAATTTTTCATAATAGTATAATTAATTTATTGCGCTAAATTGTGTTACATTGTTTTCCATCTATTCGTAGATAATTAAATTTAATATCACATATTAGTAACACCTTATGAGCAATTTATCGTGGAGGGTAAAAGATATATATATATATATATATTTGATTTTGAGATTGATATTCAGGATAGAGGAATAATCCTCTCTCTTACTCATTTACATTGACAGCTTATTCAAAATGAGTGCTGAATCTGTTCAATCAAATTATCTACAAATCTATACGATTTCAAACCAATTAGCTATAGAGATTTTCCCCTATACAACACAGTTCTAATCCACTATGTAATTAACTAACAATCTTTCTGCTTTATATTCCATTGTTTCTATTATCCTACTCTCCCTTTTGTTTGCCATTATTTGATTACTAAACACTAGAGATGTATTAATATCGAAATGAGATACTACTTTGTTACATAAAATGAAATTTGGCGTGAGAAACACCCACATGACTTTCTCTTACTGTAAGTTTAAATAACTATAAATTATATTATTACAAATTTAATTTAAAATTTGAATATTTTATTAGTTACTCTTAATATAAAAATAGAGACGGTGGGATGGATATTATGTATTCATCGCACGAAGTAATTTATATGATTTCTCTGCCGTCCAGAAGACAGCACTAATTGAATAAATGCCAATAACTTTTGGAGAATTCAACATAAAAAAAAAAATTTCTTAGAACATCACCTAAAAATCAATTCCTCCGGAAAAAATGTATCAAATAAATGTAATAATTTTATGTTGAATATGATGTGGATCGGTCCGCAATGCTGGATAAAACATCTTGATATTGTAGTGGAATCAATTGTCTTGATTCCTGAGGTATGAAGTTAGATGTCTTGAAGAGGGATTTATTAGGCGGAAGTTAGTTTATAGATTTTAGACTCGAATTACTAACACTGAATTTATAAAAATAGAATATATTTTAACAATAATTTGAATGAGCCTAATGGTAACTATAATTAATATGATTTGATAAAAGTAAATAAATAATTTTTTGAGTTAAATAACAAATAATTTAAAATGATTATAATAAATAAACTAATATGCACAACTATGAAAATAATTATAAGATAAACCTTGTATAGGGACGCGCTCGGAACTCAAGTATAACTGCTGCTGTAAAATGATACTGATATAATGATGTGGCTACTCGTATAATGATGAATGATATAATGATCCCCTCTTCCAGTGGGGCGAAGTTTATATTAGTCTTACTCACACACTGTCAAGTGTGTAAGTAAGTACTCATACTAAGACATCTCTCGTACGTGCGGCCTTGGTTAGTTCGGTGACCAGTGATTTAGGTCAGTAGCCAGCTTTATCGGTGCTTGTCTTTGATGTAATGTATTGACCCTTGTATTGAAAAGAGTTTTTGTTTGGCCGCGGCCCTTGTCTTGAAGACAGCGGCCACTAGTTATAAATTATCCTTTCTTCCTGCCATCCTTTGCGAAGATGGCGGCTGGCTGGAGCCACTTTGACATTGCTATGACCCTGATATGTTATTACAATATTTTATCCTTCGTATGCATTTGTTCCGTGATCGGTTTCGGATTTTCATCTATCATCAGAGCAAATTCACCAAGTTCATGTAGAGGGTTCACTTCAAAGTAATGTTGTCTGTTTTTAATATCATCTCCAGTTTGCTGCCATCCTTCTTACATATCAATTTCCTTACATATTTTCTAGTATTTACCTTGCTTGTTTTTCACATTTATTTATTACTTGTATAAGCTTTAGACTGTCCATATACTTTGCATTGCCTTTCTTCAAAAACTTTATCTATTCTTATTAGTACAGTTTACTCCTGCAATAACTTATTGCTTCCGCTCGAAAAACAAACAAACAATCGATTTATTTTGTTATTACCAATTTATTGAATGCGAATATTTACGTCAAATGAAAAAAAAAAAGAAAGAAATTTACTCACGATTAAACTTTATTTAATAGATAATAATCCTATTCTTTATAAAATATTTTAAAAAAAGTTAAAAAGAAAGAATTACAACACTCTAATAAAACAAATATACTAGCTAAACTTCCTTCACCTATTTAATTCTTTAATGAGCGATCGATTTGTGTCATGAATGGTTTCTACTTTCGCCGATTTTTTTTTTTTTTTTTTCACTTAAATAAACTATTTTCATAATACGTTTACTTTCTTTGAAATAATCGATAATTCTGATTCATACAAATCATACTGTTATAAAAAAAAAAATTGGAACGCACATTTTTGAAAGGTCACTAAATGTAAAATTTGGTACTTTATCCGTCGTACCATGCATATTTTTTTTGTAACTGACCGGTTTCGGATTTTCATCCACCGTCAGAGTAAATTCACCAAGTTCGTGTAGAGATTTCACTTCAACGTAATGTTTCTGTTACTTTCACATGTGTTGGCTTGTTGGTTGCATATATATGTATATATATGTGGGAAGGTTATAAGGTTATTTTACTATGTGTGTGTGTGTGTGTGTGTATATATGTTTAATGCTTTAGGAATTTTAACTGAAAAACCTCAAGTTGCTCAATGTACGTCAATCCCCAAACCTGACTTGAGTATAATGCTACGGATAAGCATGTCTGTTTTTAATATTATCATCTCCAGTTTCTGCCTACCCTCTTACATATCAATTAACCCTGCTAATTTTCTTGTATTAACCCTGCTTGTATTTCACATTTATTTATTACTTTTACAAGCTTTTGATTGACCATAAACTTTGCATTACCTTTCTTTAAACTATATCTATTCTTATTAGTACAGTATTCTTCTGAAATAACTTATCGCCCCTCCTAATAAAAGTGACTTGATAAACCCCTGTGCATACTTAACAATACTATTAAAATTTAATTATAAAATATTCTTCCAAACATGCTATTAATATACACTTTTTTCTAATGGTCTAATCATAATTTATAATAATTCCATTTTGACATTAAACATTGTAATGGGTTCAGATGTCTTGGAGAGGTGTGATGATGTGATGAATAGTTGGGAGTTAGAGATTTTAGAGAGTTGTTATGCGGAATATGAATTACGAATTTACGAAAATAGATATATGTATATTTTAACAATAATTTAAACGTTTGAGAAGATAAACTACAATTAATTTAGAATGATTTAAATTGTAACTAGAATGCACCAACTATAATAATTGATAAATAATATATGTTTAAATACTTAGATAGGGACGCGCTTCGATGTATGAATTATGTCACTCGTAGAATATTGATGTTAAGCTGATGAAATACTGAAGAATAATCCTCCCCAATCCTGTAGAGAGACACCTTATATTGCCATCACCACACATTGACAAGTCTTGTAATTACGGGTCACACTCAAACATCTCTTGCCGTGTGTTGACCCTAGTTCTTGAACAGGTGTTGGCGGTTATCAAAGGACTGTAGCCAGGTGGTCGGTCTTGAGTGTTTGTTTATTGCCGTGTGTTGACCCTAGGTCTTGAATACGTCGGTGAACAGGTGTGGCGACAGGTGATGGTAGTTATCAAAGGACTGTAGCCAAGTAATCGGTCTTTTGAGTGATCTGTTGACCCTTGTGAAAGCGGTGTGTCTTTGGCGGGCGGTCCTTTGACGACTGGCTGGCACCACTAGTTACAATTTTTGTAATTAAAAATTATATATTTCTGTTATCACTCCTTCTTGTTATCACATTACAATATACACACTCACACACACAAAACACACACACATAGTAAACATAACCTTATAACATCCCCACATATATACAACCAACAAGTGTGAGTGTAACAGAAACAATATGTTGAAATGAACTCTTTCTTGACACGAACTTGGTGAATTTGCTCTGACAATGGTAGAAAATCCGAAACCGGTCAGGAACCAAATAAATATGCATGCTATAATGGATAAAATACTAGATGTTATCCTGCATTGCGTTACCCATCCACATATTCAACAAAAGTAATAGTCGTTTATCAAGTTTAGACAACATAAGGAAAGTTAATAGAAATCGTTGGAGCGATTATTTAAAAATTGAAAAAAAAAAATAAAATCAGTAAATTCGCACGTTCAGTATATTTGAAAATAAATATTTAATATTTGATTATATCTAAAAATATTACTAAATATATAAGTGAAGTTTTATCTGTTTTTTTATTTAGAAAGTAACTTTGGCAGACGGACAAATTGTCCATCATGGTCGTTAGAGTGATTTTTTTTTTTAAACCTAATAAAAAGCACTTTCAGTTGATGGACTTGGTGGAATTTCTTATTAATTCATATATATGTTGCTTCTTTTGTTCCAAATTAGGTGCCACATTTCTAATACTTTAGATAAGATTATTGTTGTGGTATATTTCATT
Organism: Triatoma infestans; assembly: GCA_011037195.1. NCBI lineage: Eukaryota > Metazoa > Arthropoda > Insecta > Hemiptera > Reduviidae > Triatoma > Triatoma infestans. Next base: position 14,271 of record JAAEAF010011234.1, read on the forward strand.
TGAAGTGTGCATTATTTGGAAAAGATGGTAGATTAATAGCTATAAAAATTATCATTTAATAGTCATTGGTTTATTATTAAAAAAAATTAATAAATTGGCGTTAAAACAAAACTATATATATATATATTTTTTTAATTTAAGGCGCGTCAACAACTGTGGTCATTGGCGCCCGGAGCCTTCTTAGTACACTGTTGCATTATCGAACAGAGTGAGCTGTAAAGGTTTCTAGGAAGAAAAACCTCTAAGGGGGTAGCACTGGACTCAAACCCAGGAATTGGCCCAATTAATTATTATTTAGATGATTCTTTGATTTAGAGTATGGAGTCAAAGGCACATTAGAGGAATACCCAATACCAATCCTCCCCCCTCCAAATCCTCCCTCAAATGAATTTTCCCAGAAAAATGCTTTAAATAAACGATTTTAATGAATAGACCTATACCTACTATATGTTTAATGTATGTACAATGTATGAAAGATAATCTTTGAGGTCCGTTTTCTAGTAAAATACACTTTTTAACCAAAAACCTTGTACGAAGGTCGTTCAATAAGTAACGAGACAAATCGCTGTAGCTCAAAAACGATTTATTTAATTAATACAAAACTTTGGTTACTTTTCAACATAGTCCCCAGCAAAATTTATATACTTGTCCGTCCCTTCGTTATTCTAATTTGTATATATGCCGCTGGCATAAAATTCTTTTGGTTGATCTTGAAGCCACTTTTGCACCTGATTTGTAACTTCTTCATTGGATTGAAACTGTTTATCCACGTAGAAGCCACTTTAAGGGGGGTCCAAACAAATGGAAGTACGTGGGGCTATATGGAAGTCGGGGATGTGGAAAGATCTCCCACCCCACTTTTTCTTGGTTTCTTTGTGGGCTTATCCGTAAGTTGTCTTGGAACCCATTTCGCACAAGCTTATTCTGAATAATGTTATGCACAGTTTTAACAATCGTGTGCATTTCTTCAGCTAGCAGTAACAGTAATAAGCTTGTTGTCCTCAATTAACGTGTTAATGCGAGATTCGAGAGAGGAAGTTGCACTTCGTTGCTCGTCACAGACACTTACATGGCCACTTTTAAACTGTTATACCCATTTGTAAACGATAGAACGGTTCAAACACTTATTCCCCTACAACTTTCAACATTCTTTCGTGGATTTCACTACCTTTGATATGCTCTGAAACTAAAAATTTAATCACTGAGCGTTGTTCTTCCGAGGTGCAATGCTCGAGCAGACTCGCTATTGTTCACTGAATATATTTGAGGTTATGCACCAAATACTCTCGTAAATCTGTTGAGAAACTAAGTACAACGATGCCAAACTTGATACACTGAAGCGATTAAAGAAACAGTATTGTATTGATTAAAGAAACAGCTTCTGATTTACAACGATTTGTCTCATTACTTATTGATTCACCCTAAACGCTATATCTCGCTGCTATATGCGCGTACCTAAACGAAATATCAAGTTTCAAGTATTTGCGATTTTTTTCGTTTTTGTATTATACTAGGGATCCCCCCCGCCTTACCCCCAATATGTAAAAGAAAATCTATTTTCGAAAACTCCAATATTTCTTCTTACTTAGTAAGAGAAAGTAGGTAAATTACTGCGTGGATAATAATTTTTCCAAATGTTTTAGATTATAAACAAAATTATGTATTAGCAAAATTAATTCTTCTGATCTTTAACCCAGTTTAACATCAATTACGGAAATTAGGTTTACAAAACTTTGTTAATTAAATAGTATAGCTCTCTGTAGCAGCCTCCACCACCCTACTCTGCATTTGTACGACGTGCTTAGAAACATGGAATGGGATGATGGAAAAATGGGTGTTAGATTCAATATATATATGAAATCCCAATTAGTTTGAACTTTCAACAGTTTAAGTTCCACAGTAAAGGCTCTTACGATATTCAGTATAGAAAACTGCTACCATTTCAATTCTTTCATTCTTTAACCATTTTTCCTTAACTCATTCGACATTTTATTATATATGTATTATATATTTATAATATAATTATAATTATAACATAATAAAATTATATTATATTATATTATATCAAGAGGCGCACGATTATGAGGCTAAGGATTTATTATGTACAGATTTCAAAATAATATACAATTCATTGATAAATATAATTCAAACTAGTCATTTCTATAGTTACCTAGTTAATTTCCAACAAGTGTTTATTGAATATTGTACAAACTATGTACACCAGCTTTGTATACAATATATTTACTTAAATATTGGGTTTAATTTACAAACCCAGTTCAACTTACACATACATATATATATATGTAAACGTTAGTTATTTAGAATATTAGATATTCTAATATTTCACAAACTCTTTACTATGTCACAAACTTCACTCTACATAAAGACTTCAACCTGTCTTACGTACAACAACTTAGCCCACAAGAGATATCTGTTGGATGCAGTTAATTGGGGAGTAGCGATCCCATGGGTTACCACAGCACAGTACTCCATGCATTTCGTCTGAACAGTACACAATACACTAAACTTCATACACTCTCTACACTATACAGACAAGGATAAACACAGTCCACGAACTACGGTCTTCGTACCTAGTTAATTGGCGAAAGCCACAGGAGAAAGAAGGGATTAGCTAAGTGGTAGCACGCTAGACTAGCAAGCGGATGTCCCAGGTTCGAATCCACCATGCTCGGGGTGCAATCAGCCTCTGGCTCTCTATGAGAGCCAGTTTTCCTCTCCCGTCCCACAACCTGTCCTTTTCCTTTCCTCTTGCCGGGTTACTGGCAAGTAGTCCTGGGTTACTGCACCTCTGTCTACTAGGCACTGGACAGGAATCAGTAGATGTTAACCATCGGGTG
>JAAEAF010011235.1:0-19499 GCA_011037195.1 Triatoma infestans
AATTACAATCCTTCCTCTTACTAGGAGTAAGAGAAAGTAAAAAGCCTATTTTGGGCCGGAAGTAAGGATTAACTGAATGTTTTTTTATATATACTTTCTCTTATTGCACAGATCATGTCAACTTTACGAAGTTGAATTTTTTTTGTAAACAAAATATCTCAAAAATGAAAAATAGCTGGATGCTCAAACTTGGTATTCCATTTAGATACATAACCGTATCCGGCACGAAGGTTCCGGTCAAAATCAAACAACCGGAAATTGTTTTCAGGATTTACTCGAAAATGGATTTTCTCAAACGATTTTCCTTAAGTTCGTTTATTATTTACCATACATAAAATATATATCACTTTTATTTGAAACTTGTTCTAATAAAAATTAATTTTTCGGATGTTCAAAGGGAGCAATAATGTGAAATTTTCTACCAAATTATCATTTCAATCCAAATTTATCGTTCTGCCACGTGTATAATATTGAAATACATTTGAAGCACTGTTAGAATCTCACATTTGAAGAAAATAGCTTAACCGGAAATGCGACTTTTTTAGACATTTTTCTTGAATACAAATTGAAAACAGTAGAAATAGTGTGGTGGCTTTCTGGGCTTGAGACAGACAGCGTAATGATGATTTTTTTTTTTAATTCCACATTATTTTTAATTTAATCGTTAAATTACTTTATTTGTTTTAACTGTATTAACATAAAAATGGTCATTTCTTTTGAAGATGGTTTCAGATCTCTTGCGGAGGAAGAACATAGTGCATATGTGGCAGAACGTTTAGGTGTGTCACGTTCAGCGGAATCTGGGAAATACGGTTGGAGATCAGGAGGTTGATCGTGGACCAGGAAGGTTCACAACAGATCGGGACGAAGGATTTCTTACAGCTAGAGCTCAAAGATAACATATTACAAGTTCGGGGAGTCACCGTGAGCTCTGAAACTGGACGAAGACGATTGCGAGAAGTAGATCTGATGGCTAGGAGACCAACATCAGAGCCAATACTAACCAGGAATCATCATGTAAGCAGGTTAGCTTTTGCCAATCGGTATCTCCAATCGCGATTTGGTCGAATTTGTCAATGGAGAAAGCAGGGGGAACGTTTCATTCAATGTACTAGGGGAAGTGCTCCTTTTCAACGACAATCAATTATGGTGTGGGTTGGGGGTAAGTTTGGAGGCCCGCACCAAGTTAATTGTTGTTGGAATGGTGCAATAATGACCACTTTAGGTATATTGAAGAATTTCTTCTAGAGTCACACAGTTTGCTCAATTTACTGGGAATAGTTTCATGCTAATGCTTTCATAATGCCAGACCACACACAGCTAGAGTTGTCACTCGCTTTTTGGAGATCGGTATAAATATGAAATGTAATTGGTGATAATGTATTTGTGGTAGCAGTGGTGGCTTGTGCGTGAGCTGTTTAGTAAAGGGCTTGTGTGTAGTGATAAGATATTGCTCATATTGCAATAGGCTTCTTCAGAAAAGTATCGCGTACTGACTTACCTTTTAGTCTGCTACATGACCCGCAGGTACTCATTGAGATGCCAATGGGCAGGTATTCCACTATATTCCAGGCTGACGTTTTTGCCATTAAAGTCTGTGCCGAGGAGAACCTGCGTAGTGTCCCAAGGGGCAAGGTCATACGTATTTGCTCGGACAGTCAGGCCGCACTGAAAGCCCTAGAGGCTTACAGAACTACCTCATGAAGGAATGTCGTGAGGAATTAGTGAGACTCTCCAGGCACAACAAGGTACAGCTGCTATGGGTGCCTGGACATGCAGGGATTGAGGGTAATGAGACAGCTGATCAACTGGCCAGGAACGGGGCAAATACTTCTTTCATTGGTCCAGAGCCGGTCCTGGGGATAACTGGCGGAGCGTTTCGTGCAGCGGTTAGAGAGTAGTGTCGCAGTAAGCGTGAAGAGCTCTGGAGGGGGAGCCCGGGTGTCATACACAGTAAAAGGATGATGCCAGGACTGTGTAAACGAAGGACCCAAATGACTCTTAGTCTGAGTAGGAGCCAGATTTCTCTGGTGACGGGACTGTTTACGGGTCATGGTAGATTCAGGAAACATCTGTACACGGAAGCGCTCATTATAGGGCCCACCTGTTGTTTGATTACTTAGCAATAATTAAATTGAGCTATGAGACCTTTGGTACGTTGCGATCTGAGGAGATAGTAGCTCAAAATGTCCTGGTGGTGAAGGCCCTCAGACTTCTTATTGAGGGAGGGTTTGTCTACTAGGAACTATCGGGGATGGCACAATAAGCCTGTGTTGACTGCAGTGCCGGGATATAGCCCACCCGAGGTTGGTAATAATAATAATACTAGCCTGCTACATGTTTTTTTTTTCTCCATAATGCCTTAAAGAACACATACAATGTTTCGCGATCGTATTAGATTTCCCAACTTGAATTTTCATCGAATATGTTTTTAGCGAATAGTCTGCAGTCAATACAAATTTATTCATTTGTTTGATTGTAATACAACTATGACAATATGTATTGTTCCCTCCCATCTTGTGCCCATCTACGATTTACCGCAGTTCGAACAAAACGGAACCATAACCTTAAAAAGGAAATAGCATAAGCTTTTTCACAGACATCCTGTTCCGACCGAACATCCTGAACCTAAATTTCCTCCCAACCCAAAACATCTCCTTCTTGAAATGATGGATATTTCTTGCTGTGGCTGAAAAACTTGGAGCCCCACATGTGTAATGTTGTTGGTGAGTGATGTGTTGTAGTAGTAGTTTGTGGTGTGAGCGATTTAGTATAGGGCTTGTGTGTCTGTTCAAAGAGAAGAGAAATAATAAGAATACTTAAGAAAACACTGGTAGATTAAATTAAATATATTATCTTTAAAGAAATTTAAATGCTTTTCATGAACACAATTATTATGTTTATAAAATCAATTATTTATCTAGATTAAGTGCAAAGCTCTTATGCTTTAACTTATAACTGGCACTGATGTTTACTGGTACAAGTGTTCTGGTTCGGTGACTGTTTCAGACTGTTCTTGTTTGAAAGCAGAATGCAGGCTGTCTTGAAAGAATGCCTTCTCTTGTTAGTACAAATCTTCCCCTGTGAGAAGGGGTGAAAAGACAAAGCTAACCGAGCTGTATACTCTAAAAGACAATTGTGGTCTTCTACCAGAATAGTCCCTTTTGCTAGCGAATGTTACATTTTCTTCATAATTTGATAATTTCAAATAAAATATATTTCTATACTTCTGGCAAATGTGATCGATTGGCCTGCACATTTCTCCGGACATGAATCCTACAGAAAATGTATAGGGCGTGTTAGGATATGCTCAAGAAGCAATAAATGTTATTTATTAACCCATTTTTTTTTTTGTTTTGTTTTGGCTGAGTGTAGTTTGTGTAGTAAAAGAGTTTTTTTTGTTTTGTTTTTTAATTTAAGGCGCGTCAACATCTATGGTCAGTGACGCCCGGAGCCTTCTCAGTGCACTACCGGCCTCCGGACCGTGTTCTCTCTTCACAGCACTTCCAATTGACGAATTTTGTTGAAAAGCTTCCATGGCGGCACCCATACTGTATTAAAAATTATATTGTTGATATTTCTATCTTTAGACATGATAATGAAATAAATTTTCTCAGAAAACGTGTTTTGTTTGACTGACTGGTTCTCTTTATTTTATGAAGGAATCTTGGGAATAATTACGAATTTCTTTTCAATTTTTAACGAATACTCTTAAAACGATTTCATAATTTTCAACAATCTATTTCCAGTTATCACCTCAAAATGTACAAAAATGAAAATTAAGTGTCAATTGATGACTGGAGCTAATAAGCTGACAAAACTAGTATGAGATGCAATAGGTAAGTTGCATTAAGATGAACAGCGTGTAGAAACAGGAAAGTATTATTTTGATACAATATAAGAGAACAATACATTGAGCGATGTATAATAGATACAGCTGATGAATATTATTTTGATACAATATAAGAGAACAATACATTGAGCGATGTATAATAGATACAGCTGATGAATACAATAGACACTGTTATGGGAATTGATGGCATACTAGAGAGACCTCCTCTTACTTGTTGTTACTGGGGGATACAGTTATTGGTTTAGGCATTGGTCACGTCACGATTAACTGCAACCTGTATTATCGGTTTTGAGATCTTTGATTATAGCTTCACTTAACGAATATTAATAGCAAAACAATTAAAATAAAAAATAAATAATACATACTTAAAAATTTGTGCATTCATTTAAATAATTTTTAAAAAAAAAGTTATGTGCAACCTTAATATAAATAAAAAGTAAATGAGTAAAACTGAGTATGAGGCTTTCAGGTATGGAGGGCTCGTTATGCTCAAGCATATTGAAACTTTTTTTGGGGTTCAGGGAGAGGAATGTGACTTAAGGAGAAGATCTGATGTACGAATTGGCGTCCTTAAGAAAACATTACAACAAAAATGGACTCTTAACAGATCCTTTTGCGAGAATTTGGAATTTTTCGACTTTGGCGCTGGATTTTTTGTGCCAAACTTGAAATCGAAGATAAGCCTATCTTGACTGCATGTTGTGTGGACCGGGCGTCTTGCTTGCTTCTTTCCTAATTCTAAGTTAGTTATCTCGGGTGGGCCTAAACTATGCATCAAGGGGTTCTTTTCATGGGAGCTCATCTGCACCGTGGCAACATTACAACAAGCATTTCCCAAGAGAATGAATTTTCCACCTTATCTCCTTCCCTGCGGGTTGTAGTCTTTTGGCCTTCGTAAAAAAAATGCTTCTTAGGATGAAAAACATCCTCTCCAGATCTGATGTGGAGGGAATGAGGCACTCCAGGTTTCTCTTAGAAAGCTTGACCATGGATTGGAGGTGTAAATTATAACTCCCTACCTTTTTGTCTTTTTCCAATCCTTGTTCTTTCATCTGTAGGCGAGATGATCGATAGAAAGCTGGTACTTTATTCAATAACGGGACAAGGCTGATGTAAGAGTGCATTCGAGGAGCAATTGGGCCATCGAGGCCAACATGTATCTATATACTTCCTTTCAGAGACCCTGAGATCTAAAGCAGAATAGAATATACAGAACATTTGCTAAGAACATTTTCTTCGTCTGTAGTGCAACTCAAATCATGTATTTCCGGTGAAAAATCCATTTCGAAAATTCAGCACGATCGCAATACTTTCTCATTACCAGGAATAAGAGAAAGTAAAAATATAATCAGAGATATTTTCCAGGCGCCTGCTTCTTTTTGTGGTCATCGACCGGTTTCACACACTCCCATTACACACAGGTGTGTAAACTAAATTTGCTCAGTGCAAGTCTGTGTTGTCACACTGTCTGAAAAACGCATCTGAAGATGGGCCCGAACGCCGAAACCGGTCGATGACCACAAAATGAAGCAGGCTACCATGGAAAATGTCTCTGATATACAAACATCTTTACATACCCGCTCAACCAAAATATAAAAAAGAATAGCATAAACCTTAGCTTGGAAAACAGTGGTCCATTCCCCAACAGATATTGTCCCCGGACGAAGTGTTGGAGTGTACTTGTTGGGGAGCTAAGATTCACCTTACTGAAGCAGTGTACCTCTGCTGGCCCAATAATATTGCCTATAGAAATGTTGAACTGTGTTTTATGCTGGAATTCCCCATAGGAAGGACCACCACCATGAGGAAGAAGATCAATTAACAAAAAAATGAAAAATTTAAATTTAGGAATGGTTATATAATTAGGGCTACAAAAATTCGAAGACGACGTCAAAGGAAGTCGACCTTAGAGCTATATTAGATCAATAATAGTTGTATGTAGATAGATATTTATTTAGTAACTATTTCTGTAAAACTGTGGACTCATTATCATTATTATTTTCATTATCATCTGCTATTATAGGATATTCGACGGTATTATCATTCTGTAAAGAGATCCTTTAATTAAAAACAAACAAATAAAACTTGATTATGAACTGAACAACTTGTTTTTTTTTTATCTTATCCTTAAGATCATAGTACATCATGTATGCTCATAAAAAAATAGGAAAAAAGTAAAAAAAAAAAAAAAAATTGATTTCTATTATAGTATTTAATCAATTGAAAAAAATGTAGAGTTGAGAACAGTATAAAGGTAGTATTTTTGTTGAAAAACAAGAGAGAGTAGTAGTAGGTGGACGAGGGAATGTTTTAAAATGTAAGAGATGAAAGTTTATAAACGAGGTTTGTGTGTGTGTGTGTGTGTGTGTGTGTGTGTGTGTGTGTGTGTCGTTGTCTGGTTATAGAGAAAAGAGAAATGAGAGTTTGTGAAGAGAATTTGGTGTTACCAAGCAGTTTTCCTCTCTCTCTCTCCTGGTTGGCAAAGTAGTGGGGATAGTAGAGAAGTGTAGTGGTGGCAGCGAATGTTTGGTTCAGAGTGAGAGATACTGAGAAAGAGAAGAGAAAGATTGAGAGAGTGATGTAATGGTGTCATTCTCTCTTCGTTACTCTTCTACATTATTAGATAGCACTATCTCTATCCAACACCAAGCTCTTACCAACATTCTCTCCCGTTTTCAACTGTATTTTCTCTCTCTCTTTACCATTCTCTCACTCACTCGCTCAATCTCTCTCTCTCTCTCACTGAATCTTTCTCTCTGGAATATAGCGGCATACAACAACTCTCTCTTCAGATTGTATATAGACAGAGACAGAAGGACGAGTTGTGGGCGCTGGGTAGAGAGGCAACTTCCGTTGCACTTTAGAAAATTACATATCTGTTGATTTACTTTCTCTCCATCTCCACTACACCAACGTCTCTCTCCCCCCCCCCGCCCCCCATGCTATCTAACTCCCGCACTGTTTCTGCGGCTCATATACACTCACACAACATTCGTTCAACATTTCTCAGGGAAATAAAAAAAATAAAAAAGAGAAGTGTAAAAACGTACATACTTAAATCAAATATAAAATCAAGTTATCGTGGAATAGATATAATTTATTGATTTAAAACTACAAACAGTCACACACACACACACACACACACAAAAAGTATGGTACGTTTTTCTTGTTGTAATTATGACAACCTTAACTGGCAAATTTTCTTTAAACAATGGAGTTTTCGCTAAATGTTTGTGTGGGCCTTAGCATATTTATATGAAATATAAGGTGCTGGGGAATGTATTTGTTAGTTGTTAAGGGTAATGACTTAGCCAATGTGAGACTGTATGGGCCGAACCGTTGAAGTTGATCTAACCTTTTTTTAGTATCAAATAAAATTGATATATTTTACATACATATATTTTTTTGCAATTAAAGTTTAAAGAAAATCCGCTCGGGTGAATTTTCTTGTCACTTCCGAAAAAATGCAAAAATCTCTACTGTTAAACTTCTGTTAATATTGTATATCCCAGTAAACCGACTTTTTTCAAACTTGAACTTTAATGCCCTCAAGTGTCAAATGGAGAAAAACAACTTGCATTTCCGAATAATAAAGTATGATGAAACTTTACGATTGTGATCAATAATCATTTAAGCTTACTGCATATGTTTGGTTTTTGAGATATTTCATGCAATCACACACATAAAACACATCACATTCTGGTTATTTGCCCAAAACCATTTATTTCGTATTCAGGTGGCCTTAAAACATGTATTTCCGATATAAAACTCAAAATATTCTAATTTGACCCAATAGCAATACTTCTCCTTACTGCAATAAGCTATCTATAATCCAATAAGTAAAAATACGTATGTAACATCGTTCACATATCTTTTTACTTTCTCTTAATCCTAGCTAGAGTTTAGATACTGTCACCAAATCAGAGACAAAAAGGTTTCGGGCAAAATCCATTTAGTGCGGTAGTGCAACTTTAGTGAATTTTTTATTTTTTCAGTTTTTTGCGATTTTCACGAAAACGGCTTCAACTAATTTCTTTAAACTTGGTATACATATTATATAGTAGATAAGGTAGGGGATTAGTGCAGTGCGACCTGAAAGATCTATTGCGCCCCGGAACCTTCTCCAATGCACAGCCGGCCTCCAAGCAGCGTTCTCTAGCTACAGACAACACTGCTCATCAGCGGACAGTAAGTAGTAGAGGAAGAAACTGGATTCGAACCCGGGTCCTCCGCGTTGCTAGTCTAGCGCGCTACCAGTGAGCTAAACCCTTCCTTCACCGTTGGCTTTCGCCAATTAACTAGGGACGGAAACCCTAGTTTGTGTATTGTGTTTTGTCCTTGTCTGTAAAGTGAAGAGTGTATGTAGTTTATGTATATTGTGTAGTGTTCTGATCAAGTGCAAGGATACTGAGCTGTGATAACCCATGAGGTCGCTACTCCCCAAGTAACTGCATGCAACATGATACCAATCACTTTTATGTTATTTATAACATCTATTCAGGCATCTGGTTGGAATGTCTTTACTGAGCGGTGTTGTTTAAGGAGACACCTTTACATATATGATGGATGCCAGAAATATATTTTATTTGAAAAATATTATTTCAAGAATATCCTAACATTCGTTGGCAAAAAGTATACACCCATGTAGAAGACTACAGTTACAGAAAGAGTTCAAAGGACCTGGTTAGCTTTGTCTTTTACAGTTCATAGAACTTTGGTAGCTTTGTCTTTTCACCCCTTCTCACAGAGGAAGATTTGTACTAACAAGAGAAGGCATTCTTTCAAGATAGTCTGCATTCTGCTTTCAAACAACAACAGTCTGAAACAGACATTCTACCAGTAAATATCAGTGCCAGTTATAAGTTAAAGCATAAGAGTTTATTCTAACTAGTTTCAGTATATTAATAAGCATATTACTGTGTTATTGAATAGTATTTAAATATCTTTAAAGATAATAAATTTAATTTAATCTACCAGTGTTTTCTAAAGTATTCTTATTACTTCTTTTCTCTTTGAACATACACACAAGCCCTTTACTAAATCGCTCACGCCACAAACTACTACTACAACACATCACTCACCAACAACATTACACATGTGGGGCTCCAAGTTTTTCAGCCACAGGAAGCAATATCCATCATCTCAAGAAGGAGATGTTTTGGGTTGTGAGGAAACACAGAATGTTTGGTCGGAACAGAATGTCTGTGAAAAAGCTTATGCTATTTCCTTTTTAAGGTTATGGTTCCGTTTTGTTAGAACTGCGGTAAATCCTAGATGGGCACAAGATGGGAGGGAACAATACATATTGTCATAGTTGTATTACAATCAAACAAATGAATAAATTTGTATTGACTGCAGACTATTCGCTAAAAACATATTCGATGAAAATTCAAGTTGGGAAATCTAATACGATCGCGAAACATTGTATGTGTTCTTTAAGGCATTATGGAGAAAAAAAAAACATGTAGCAGGCTAGTATTATTATTATTACCAACCTCGGGTGGGCTATATCCCGGCACTGCAGTCAACACAGGCTTATTGTGCCATCCCCGATAGTTCCTAGTAGACAAACCCTCCCTCAATAAGAAGTCTGAGGGCCTTCACCACCAGGACATTTTGAGCTACTATCTCCTCAGATCGCAACGTACCAAAGGTCTCATAGCTCAATTTAATTATTGCTAAGTAATCAAACAACAGGTGGGCCCTATAATGAGCGCTTCCGTGTACAGATGTTTCCTGAATCTACCATGACCCGTAAACAGTCCCGTCACCAGAGAAATCTGGCTCCTACTCAGACTAAGAGTCATTTGGGTCCTTCGTTTACACAGTCCTGGCATCATCCTTTTACTGTGTATGACACCCGGGCTCCCCCTCCAGAGCTCTTCACGCTTACTGCGACACTACTCTCTAACCGCTGCACGAAACGCTCCGCCAGTTATCCCCAGGACCGGCTCTGGACCAATGAAAGAAGTATTTGCCCCGTTCCTGGCCAGTTGATCAGCTGTCTCATTACCCTCAATCCCTGCATGTCCAGGCACCCATAGCAGCTGTACCTTGTTGTGCCTGGAGAGTCTCACTAATTCCTCACGACATTCCTTCATGAGGTAGTTCTGTAAGCCTCTAGGGCTTTCAGTGCGGCCTGACTGTCCGAGCAAATACGTATGACCTTGCCCCTTGGGACACTACGCAGGTTCTCCTCGGCACAGACTTTAATGGCAAAAACGTCAGCCTGGAATATAGTGGAATACCTGCCCATCGGCATCTCAATGAGTACCTGCGGGTCATGTAGCAGACTAAAAGGTAAGTCAGTACGCGATACTTCTCTGAAGAAGCCTATTGCAATATGAGTGAAACGTCAGTTTATAACCAACCAATAACACGATCTCAACCTGAATACCTAAGTAAGTATTATATATTTCCCTTTCTCTTCCCTTTCTTTCGTTCTTATATCACTTTCTCTGTTTCTCTCTGTGAACAAAATACATATTCGTATTCAACTTGGTTTCTGTTTAGTTACCACCGCATCTAATGAAGATTTCATTCAAAAAACAATGATGAATAATCGGAAGTGCGATTTTTCGAAACGTTTTCCAGTTTTTTTATTTTTTTTTTTTCACATTTTCTCAAAAATGGTTCCGATTTTGTTGAAACCTTCGTTTCTATCCACACACTTGTGGTGTATTAAAGTATATTAACGTTGTCTATCAATTTTTATTTGAAACATTTTCTTAGGAAAGTCAATTTTTTTCCGGTGTTTCCGGAGGAACAGTAGTTAGAGCGTTATGCTTTCCTCTAAAGTACTATCTTCAGTGTACTATATGTTCCTATTTAATATACATTAAATGCATTATAAGCATTGCTAGAATTCCAAATTTGAAGAAAATCGGTTAATCTGAAAGTACTACTTAACAGAATTGGTTTTTGATATTTTTTGTAATTTTACTCAAAAACGGGGCTAAAAGGAAAAAAAAAAATTGATTTTTTGGGCTTCTAGAGCAGCGTTTCTCAACCTTTCTTGGCCCTCGGACTGGAAAAAATTTGTGAACAATTTTCGCGCACCGGTGGTTTCTTTTAAACAAAAAAACTTTACTATGTATTAAAGAACTACTATATAAATTAATTGTAACATTTTTATTATCATTTATTTACAATAATATTTAAATGTAAACATAAATAAATAAAAGTTTGAGAAAAATCACAGAAAATAATTACAAAATCATTGTATATTTAGAAACAAACAAACAAACAAAAATCAGTCCTCTGATTACTACAAAATTAAATATCTATAATTATTTTTGATTATTTGGCCATATAATATTTAATGGAGAAGATTTTGCTGCTACTATTTTTCAATTAACTTTTTAATTGTCGATTCTCTCAAAACTAGTCAAGCCAAGTTGAAGCGATGAAACACAACGGAAATACGAAATGGATTGCTGCAGTATACTCCGTCCAGTTTAAAATAAAAATGCAAGGACGTAATAAGTGATAAATGTGAGTCACATTTCAGTGTTACCAACTTTCAATGACACAAAATTATGGATTCTAGATCCTGATATTATGGCATTAACGTAAACAAAAAAAATGTATAAAATTTTATTATTATTTTTTGAATAAGAATTTTTTTTTTTTTTAATGTAAACAGATAAAAATCTCTGAGGACCGGTGAAATTTTTCCGCGGACCGTCACCGGTCCGTCGGACCAGCTGTTGAGAATCATTGTTCTAGAGGACTTGTCAGTTGAGTTTATACTGCCGTCACAAGCTTTGTTTGAAGAAAATTAGCACCAATACCATTCATTAAAACAACATCAACAAACATTTTGAAATGAAGGATACAAATTCCAAACAATTTCCTAAAAGCAATTTTTTTTCGGAAACATGTTACAAATCCAAGTGGTATAGGTAAGTAATCTGTACACTTAGCCATACCAAGTCTAAAAAAAATCGTTATTTTTTCGAAAAAAATCTCGTGTGAAACACTCACACAACTTTCTCTTACTCCTGTTCTCAAAATTATAATTGACAAAAATTATAACGTACCAAATTTAACGAAATTCGTCGAAAACTGTAAAAGACTGTTCAGTAAATGCGCACTTCCGGCTTACTAATTTTCTTAACACTTGGAATTTTGGCCATCTATTTATTTCTAATTAATTTTGTTTGGATGATAGAATTGTATAATCAACTATGATATCACTTTAGAGGAAACTAAAAAGTAACCTCCCCTAAAAGTGCCCTTAAATGAATTTTCCCAGAGAAATGTTTTAAATAAAAGATGTAGATCTTTGCATGTTTAGTTTATATACGAACTTTCAATATACAATCGTCGTAGCCACTTATGAGAAAATCGCGAAAAAGTGAAAAAATCATTTAGTAAAGTGTTCAAACAAACGCACTTCCGGTTATCCGATTTTTTCAAACCCGGAATTTTAACAACATATTTAATTCTAATTAACATTATTTAGATTACAGAATTGTCTAATAAACTGAAATTTAAGTTAAGATGAAAACGTAACCCCGCCCCTCCCCCAGAAGTGCCCTTAAATGAATTTTCCCGGAGAAATGTTTCAAATAAAAGTTGTAGCTCTTTGTATGTGTAGTTGATATACAAGTTTAAAGAAAATCGTCGGAGCCATTTTTGAGAAAATCGCAAAAACGTAAAAAAACAACTAGTAAAGTGGTACTTCCGGTTGAGGAATTTTTGACAGATAACGCACCGTCTGTTGTTTCGTTTTTGAGCTAGTGCTTTTCACACACACACACACAACACAGACCACTTGCGAAAAACCACTTTTTTGGACTCAGGGGACCTCAAAACGGATATTTCCGGTGAAAACTCGAAATCGAAAATTTGACACGATTACAATACTTCCTCTTACTAGGTGTAAGAGAAAGTAAAAATCCAAAAAAAAACTCATACATTTGCTCATAAAGTCACAAATTCTGGCAAACGAATTTTCTTCAAATTTGGAATACTCCAATTCTTCGAATGTTTATTAATATATAAGGTGGTAGAAACTATACGAAGTTTAAAGAAAATCGTAACGTTCTCGAAAAAAAAAGTGGGGAAACTTGCAGAAAACAGTTTGTTTTATGGAAATAAAGTCGTGTACTTCCTGTTGATGGTATTGCCCGAAAACCTTCGTGTTAGATAAAGTGATTAATAACCTAAGTGGAACATCACGTTTGAGCTTCCCCCTAAAGGTATCGTTTTTGAAATATTTTATTCACACATACACGCACACACACACATAAAGATCATTGGCTAAAAACATTTTTTTTCGTACGCAGTAGACATCATAACCTGTACTTCCGGTGAAAACTGAGTTTATTCTTATCAGGAGTGGGAGAAAGTAATATTTACAATGTAAGTCTGTTCCCCACCAACCAATCTACATATTCGTGTAGTAAGGGGCAACTTTAGCTCTAATTCCAAATTACAAGATAATTAGTCAATTATAATTTATTGTAAGAATTCAGTTAAGAGAAAATTCAGCGTTTTTGTTTTTTCTAATAAGCGATCTGTAAAAGAGAAGATAATGGTATTAAGAAAAGAAGACGCACAGAATCATCTTCAAGAAATAGTGACCCCCCCCACTATTACCTTAGCAAGAAAATCCCCTCCAGCTTGTTGTGTTCTTTGGCAAATCTTCAGTAAACATATATATCAGTGACGGATATCTAAGATAGATAGTTCTGCTTATCTAAAAAGATATCCGGTTAGATTACTTGAGATATCATTCTTAAGTCGTCTAAATATTTTACTAATCAATCAATTAATATATCTTTGTTTGAAAATTTCTACCATAATGTACATTATATACTTGACTTGTAAAAAACAAAAACAAAAAAATCTGGTGTGAAACACTCACAGTAAATAAGATTGTAAAATTAATAATTTTTTTTTAAACTTCAAATTCATAACTTAAATAATATACAGGTGACAGACAGGGTTATATATGTTGGTTAGCACCATGCCAGATAATACATATAGAGATTACATTGTAATACAGACAAGACTGCGCCAAATAACATTGAACATATCCCCGAAAAAATTTAGAAAACTAACGTCACCGCCTTCCCACCTCCCATAAAACCCTAGAATAAATGTTTCGAGATAAATGGTTTCAAATTGATCAGTGGTTTCATATTAATATCTGGTGCAGTTTGCATTAGTAAAGTCGCATTTCATTTGAAAAAATTGGAATTCTATTAATATATTTATTGTTCTTTCACATTATATTGGTGCTAGCGCGATGGATACAAGAAATATAAAAATATATTTAATTTTAAAAAAATCAAAATTATGAAGAAAATGTAACATTCCATTGCAAAAGGGACTATTCAGGTAAAAGACCACTATTGTCTTTTAGAGTTCATGAACTTCATAGCATTATCTACTCCTTCTTCTTACAGGAGAAGATTTGAACAAACAATTAGAAGGCATTCCTTCAAGACAGTCTAAAACAGACAGACATTCAAGCCAGAACATTACTTCAGGTAACGCTCTCTTAGAATCAGTGGCAGTTTCACAATATTTAATAAGTTTATAATATCTTTGCAATAACTTGTAGTTATATTTCAATAGAATATATTATGTTAGCAGTGGTGACTACTTTCTTATTTCTGGTACTTCTCTCTCTTAAACATATATACTTATGTAACGGCAAGAGAGAGAACACATGCCCGACCGAGAGAAAAAAGGCCCTCTCTGGTACTCTCTCACTTAAGCTGGCTAGAGTGGGGAACCTGTATATAAACCAGTGAGAGATCTGAATATCTATCTATTTATCTATCTACCGGATTCAACCATACATCGCATCGTGTCATATCATATCTCTATTCCCACCTTTTATTCTAAAAAATCATTACAAGTCTAGTGCAGTTTGTGTAAACTTATAGCTACATTATAACAGTGTCTTCTTATCTCGTCTAATTAATCTAACCTAATTTCTCTCCTCATCAATTGATGAGGGGATTCCCCATTCTAGGGGCCTGCTTAAGTGAGAGAGTACCAGAGAGGGCCTTTTTTCTCTCGGTCGGGCCTGAGTTCTCTCTCTTGCCGTTACACTTACAGGCCCCTTCACTAAACCGCTCGTGCTACACCAACTACTGCTACAAAACACGCAACAACTCAACACACCAAATACATTTCACTAGAAACATATATTATTTTGAGGTGATACTATAGAGGAAAGCTTTAATACTACTGTTCCTGGGAAAAATGTGATAGGTATTTATATATATATATACTAGATTGTTGTAAGGTTTATTGCACTGCGACCTGGAAGATCTACTGTGGCCCTCGGAGCCTACTCAGTGCACGGCAGGTCTCCAAGCAATGTACTCTAGCTATAGACAACACTGCCCACAACCGGAGTTGTAGAGGCTCCTAGGAAGAGAAAATCTAAGGGCAACATGCTGGATTTGAACCTGGGACCTCTGCGTTGCTAGTCCAGCGTGCTAATCCCTTCCTTCCCCTTGGCTTAGGCCAATTAACCGGGTACGGAGACGCTAGGTTGTGCATGTTTGTCCTTGTCTGTACAGGGTAGAGTGTATGTAGTTAAAGTGTATTGTGTACTGTTTTGACGAAGTGCATGAAATATTGAACTGTGGTAACCCATAGGGGGTTGCTACTCCCCAAGTAACTGCATGCAACATACACTCCTTGCGTGCATGTATGTAGATACTATACACAGTTAAAAAAAAAATCGTTGCAGCTGTTTCCGAGAAAAACAGGAAACATAAAAACCATTCAGTAAATTAGCACTTTCCAATTGATTTATTTTATCCCAAAACTCTGTGTTAGAAGCGATTGTAGTTCTAAACGGAATACCAAGATTGAGTTTGGTGCAATTTTTTTTGTTTCACTCCTTGTTACACTTAGTAAGAGGATGTATTGTGATCGTGTCAGGTTTTTCGATATCGAGTTTTTCCCAAGATATACATGATTTGAGATCCCAACAAATAATGGAATCGAAAAAAAATGTTCAAAAATGGAAAAAAAAAAATGAACACAATATCATCAAAGAAGAAAAATCGTACATCCAATTTGGGATTCTGTTTATTATTATTACCACTGTATCTGACGGAAGATTTCGTGCAAAATCCATCAACCGGAAGAGCAGGTTTACTGACTGATTGTTTCCGGCAGTTTTTCACACTTTTCTTGAAAATGACTCCAACGATTTTCTTTAAACGGCTCACAGAAACACTTATCTGTGGGGGGGACAGTGGCGGGGACAGTGGGGGTGGGGGTGGGGGTAGTGGATTTCATTTTGTGGTCATCGACCGGTTTCGGGCGTACGCCCATCTTCAGGATGCGTTTGTCACTTACACTCGGAGTGTATAAAGTGAATTGTTCTGTTGCAAGTCTGCGTTATCACACTGTCTGACAAATGCATCCTGAAGATGGGCAAACGCCCGAAACCGGATGACCACAAAATAAAGCAGGCTACCACGGAAAATGTCTCTGACGCTTTCCAGCTACGCGGAACCAACCACCACAAAAAGTATTGTAATCGTGTCAAATTTTCGATATCGAGTTTTTTACCGGAAATACATGTTTTAAGGTCCCCTAAATCAAAAAAAGTGGATTTAGAAAATGGTCTGTATGTGTATGTGAACAGCATAGCTCAAAAACGAAAAATCGTAGAAAGTTCAAACTCGATATTCCGTTTAGGTATCACCATAGGATCTGACAGTAGGTCATCTGTCGAAATTCCTCAACCGGAAGTACTACTTTACGGAATGGATTTTTTTTTCACTTTCTTGCAATTTTCTCAAAAATGAGTCCGACAATTTTCTTCAAATTTATTATATCAACTACACATACACAAATCTACAACTTTTATTTAAAACATTTCTCTGGGAAAATTCATTTAAGGGCACTTTTGGAAAGAGGTGGGGTTAGGTTTACCTCTAAAGTGCTATTTCAGTTAACTATACAAATTGTATCATCTAAATAATATTAATTAGAATTAAATGTATTGTTGAAATTCGGAGTTTAAAAAAAAAAATCGGATGACCAAGAAGTGTGTTTTTACTGAAAAGTATTTTTTCAGTTTTCTGAAATTTTCTCTAAAACGGCTCCAACGATTTTATTTAAACTAGTAATATGAACTAAACATATAAAGAGCTACAACTTTTATTTGAAACATTTCTCCTGGTAAAGTCATTTAAGACGGTTTTCTGGGGGGAATGGTGGGGGTTATATTTCCCACAAAAGTCCTATCCATAGTTGATTATATAATTCTACCATCGAAACAAAAATTAATTAAAAAATAAATAAATAGCCAAAATTCTGAGTTTCAAGAAAATTATTAAAACTGGAAGTTCACGGTTTTACTGAACAGTTTTTTTTGTTCTTCAGTTTTCGACGAATTTCATTAAATTTTTTGAATAATAACTATAAAATTTGTTAATTATAATTTTGAAAATTGGAATAAGAAAAAGTTGTGTGAGTGTTTCACACCAAATGTTTCAAATGTTATATAGGGTTGCTTAAATGTTATTGACGCTCTCTTTTGGGCTCCAATTAATTCATTCTACTACCTGCCTGATTTAGTTACTTGTCTCTCGCACCATCACTGCACTTATATTAAGTCAAATGAATAAAATTTTTATATTCACAGAAGTAAGAGAAAATCGTCGGAGATATTTTCCGAGATAGCTTGCTTCTTTTTGTGGTCATCGACTGGTTTGGTTTTCAACTAAGCTTGCTCTGTCCGAGTCTATGTTATCACTTATCACACTGTTTTGACAAAAAATATCCTGATGATGGACAAACGCCCCAAACTGGTCGATGAACACAAAAAAGAAGCAGTCAATCATGGAAAATATCTCTGATGCTTTCCAGCTCTGCGGAACCAACCACAACAACTAAGAGATAATAGTATGAGTGTTCCGCATCAGATTATTCTTTTATTTTTTTTTTTTTTAGATAATCCGTTCAAAATCATGTGTGTACTCACGCACATTTACACAGATCATTCTCTAAAAAAAAAACAACTTTTTTTTTTGTATTTCCGGTGGAAACTTAATTACCAAAAAATTCAACACAATTGTAATATTACCTGATAATATACTTACGTCAATACAGCCATAAGAATAGGTAGTTAATTTCGCAATACACTTAAGTTATATCAATTTAAAGGAGTAAAAATTAAATAATTTCTTCATATTAGTGGCGGGGCAGTAAGCTACGCCAAGGTCAGGGAATGAAGGCGGAGAATCACGTGCACTGCAAGGTCAATAGACACACAAGTCTCAAACATATCGACTGGCTCGCCACACACATACACATACACACTACGTCACGACCTTACCAACCACTCTTCCGGAACTGTTTTTTTTTATAAGTTTTTTTTTTTCTCATAAGATTCTTTTTTTTTTTGTAAAAAAATTAAGTGATGTGCAAGTAGCACTAGAAAATAATTTAAAAAAAAAAAAAAAAACTTCGTGTGAAATAATCACACAACTTTCTTCTTACTCCTTTTAATACAATTATAATATATAAAGTGTACATAAATAGAGTTAATTGTTGAAATTAACGTTACAAATTCCACACAACTATCCAAAATAATTTGGAGGGGGGGGATGTTCAAATAAAAGAAAGTCGTAGTAACTATTTACTAGAAAATTCCAAAAAAAAAAATCATAAACCAAATCTGTAAAGGCGCACTTTCAGTTAACCGATTTTCATAAAATTTGGAATTCTATCAATGCTAATGTGTATTAATATTATGCAGATGGTAAATATTATATTATATTAATATTATATTATAAAGAAGAAAGAAAGAAAGAAAGAATGCATTTTAGAGAAATAAACTAGATGATATACTGAACACTGTAACACTCTTTATAATGCAAGGATTTTACAGTAAAATAGAAGTTAGGTAGCGTGAGAAATATTAAGAGGCAGACTGGCTGAGTAATAAGGTAGTAGATAGGCTGCTGCCTGGATGAAAGCTAGCCTTAAACTATTATGAAACTATAACTGTGTTAGACTATATATATCTCGGGCTCTACGAATTAAAAAATCTGGTGTGAAACACTCACACAACTTTCTCTTACTCCAGTTCTCAAAATTATAATTGACAAATTTCATAGTTTGTATACCAAATTTGAATGAAATTCGTCGAAAACTGAATTTAAAATGTTCAATAAAAAGCGCCCTTCCGGTTTACTAATTTTCTTGAAACTGAATTTCAGCCATCTATTTATTTCTAATTAATTATGTTTGGATGATAGAATTTATAATCAACTATGATAGCACTTTAGAGAAAAACATAACCCCACCCCTCCCCTAAAAGTGCCCTTAAAAGAATTTTCCTATAAAAATAAAAGATGTAGATCTTTGCATGTTTAGTTTATACATGAAGTTTCAAAAAAATCGTCGAAGCCATTTTTGAGAAAATTGCGAAAAAGTGAATAAATCATTTAATAAAGTGGTAAAGTAAACGCACTTCCGGTTATCCGATTTTTTTCAAACTCGGAATTTCAACAACATATTTAATTCTAATTAACATTATTTAGATGACAGAATTGTCTAATAAACTGAAATAGCACTTTAGATGGAAACCTAACCCCACCCCTCCCTCAAAAGTGCCCTTCAATGCATTTTCTCGGAGAAATGTTTCAAA
>JAAEAF010011236.1:0-26951 GCA_011037195.1 Triatoma infestans
TCTGTAAATACTCAAGTTCAAAAAAAAAAATGATACGAACACTCATTACATCCTCTCCTTGGAGTATAAGCTAAAACATTGCTAAATTAGATGCTTGTTTATATTCTCTTTGATTGGTTTTGATTCAGTTATCGGTATAAAACTTTTTCCAGATATATGGTACAACTTCACAGCATTGTTGCTAATGGATGAACTCTGTGAGCTGTCCGGCAATCCAAAGCACCCCTGATTAAGGGTAAAATTTTGTTGGGTCTTTTAGGATATCTCTAAGACTTCGGGATTAAGAATCCATTAAGTACTTTGTGGTTAAGTTTTCAATTAATGAGAATTTCGCCAGATTTTCTGAGACACAGAAAGAAACGCTCATCCATATTGTTATAAATTGTTTGAGTTGTGAGAAGATTAGTTTCATTACGTACGATTATGAAAAGGACTTACGATGTTTTTCCTTAAAGTTATAGTCTGGTGCCTGTGAATCATATAGATCGCGTGTTAGTGTGGATTTTGGAACTATATCTAGCTTTTTATTGCAGGTTTTCTTTGGATAACTAGAAGAAAGACATGAAAGCTTTGGATAGTGCAAGATATATTCTTTGAAACCCATTTTCTAGAATTACATAATTACTATCTCCCCTGCTAGCTACAGTTGATTCAATGTTATTTACGTATTCATATTAGACAAGCATCAAAAGTGAGTGAACTATTCATTTGTGATTTCACAGAAATTCGTGTGGTTTATTAAAGATATTAAATTATTTATTTTTATAAACTTAGAATTTTAAGGGAACTGATCTTTTTTTTAACAGTTTCATCGCTATTAATTAATTGATAATAATGAAATAATGAGCTAAAACAGATATTAAAGAATTCTCTTTTCTTTTTATTCCTATTCATAATGCTTCCACACAAGCAGCAGCTGTTCAAAGATGTGATTCAAACCTTCTTTTTTCCAAACAAGTTTCCATCTTCCCTTCTTTTTTTTTGACTGTAAGCACCTATATAATGCAAACACAAAGTAAGTGCCTCTCTTTTACAATCTTCATGTATATTTTTCACCAGTATTACTGTATACAGTGATGCTATACATATACATATATCGGGTTATACACAGATCAACTATTCTCTTTTTTTTACTTTATCTAACTGTCGGTTAGACTATTCCCAATGGAAATTATTGCAGTACCATCCATTGTTGGTATTATGTACTTTTCATTCTTTTTTCAAGAAACTCTTCTAGTTCTCGCTCCTTATATCTTAATGCTTTCTTCACCCAACCGTATTTTTTTTTTTACTTTCTCTTCTTTACATATCAGCTTTCTTTTTTTTTTATACTATTATAATCTAATGAAATAATCTTCATGATTGTAATTCCGAAATGAAAGATTCCCTCCAAATCAAAATGGCATTTATTAGAAATTAAATAAATGATCAAAAACATATAATTAACGTCTCCCTCACCCCTCCCATATATATATATGAGAAGGAGAAGAAAATGCTATGGAAATACAAAATCTGGTGTGTAATACTTCACAAACTTCTGCATCTTAATACAATATTGTAATTTACAGAGTTTCTTTAAGCATGGAATTTATTATTAATCATTTAGTTTAGTGCTTGCAAACGCGAGGTTTAATTGGCATTCGTAGACATACAAAAAGCTTACGACACTGTTCCTTGGGTAAACTCTTGTAGGCTCTGGGTAAAGCGGGTCGTAGCGATTACTTAATTCAAGCTGTGCATAATATTTATAAGGAAGCAAAATGTACAGTTAAAGTAGGTAACTGCCTTTCTGAATTTTGTTCCCTATATTGAAAGTACTCAGACAACGTTGCTGTGTTTCGCCCATAGAATCAGTTTGCATTTCTATTAATAATAACAGATATGAGTTCTTCCCGGAATTTGCATCACAGATTATTAATTTCGGCAGCTGCCGCTATCCTAGACCGTAACACAACAAAAACTCCATGAGCAGGGGTTGAAAGATTTCCCGAATTGTGAGTACGGTGAGCGTCACACAGTGCATCAAGTCTCTCTTTCAGAGTAGCCTCCACGACGAGGCTTGAATCCAACTGGAATTCAAGCTGAGAAGAAAAGGCGGTGAGAACTGGCCGGTCAAGTGTCAAGTATTGACAAAAGTGCCAAAAATTTTATAGACTTTTGTGCGAGACTTAGCGGTTTTACGCCGCTTACGGATGTAAGCGTAAGCTTTTTAACGAAGGAGTAGTCGGTGCACTTTAACGAAAAGTAGACAATGCTGCATTTAGTTTTTTGATCCTAAAAGCCACTACAAACTTACTGTCCAGTAATTGGTAGTGCTAAGAAATAACACTATCAGGTGTTGTGGCACAATAAGCCTCTGTTGGCTGCAGTGCCGGGATATAGCCCACCCGAGGTTGGATCAGGTGTTACTACCCATGTTTAAGATGACGTTCTAAAAAAAAAAAAAAGTTTAAGCAAATACAAAATTAAAACTGCAGTATTATTGTTAAAAATTTAATTACAACAGTTTATAAAAAAAACTAGAATAATAAGTATTAAAATCTCCACAATCGATGGAAACACAACTAGGATTTATTTGTACCTTAACAATGGAATTAAAATACCCAGAGAAATTAAGCTCTCGTTCGCTGATGTATAAACTTAGTGATGTGTTGAAAATCCTGGAATACGGTTTTGCTTTCTTTTTTTTATTCAGCCTTATCTCAATCCAATGTTTACCTGCTTGTATAGTTCCCTCTATTTTTCTTTATATAAAATTACTTTTTAATTTTTTCTTTTTATTATCTGTTTTCTGTTATTTTTTTTTAAAGTCGGCAATGGAAAAACAATATTGATAAATTAGAAAATATCATTGTTATACGCATTATATGTTCCATTAGAAATAATTGTTTTAATGAGTCTAGCTGAGTGGATAGTGGCGAGGTATTTGAGTAATAATGTTTACTATCCGCCTCTGCTGATAACGCCGCTTGATACACTTGATGCGCAGTTGCACATAAAGCCTGCCTTTGAGAAAAACCAACTTTCTATTACTACAAATATCAGATTTTTCTTAGAAAAATAATTTTTTCAGAAACTGCTAAAATCGATTTTTCTCAGAAAAATATTTCAAATATTGTAGTGAGGTTACGAAGACCTTAGAACCTTAGTTGGAATCTCTGCGATAATTCGTGAAAAAAAAACAACATTATAATTCCGTTTGACAGGATTTTTTAACCGAAAACTCGTCAGATCAACTGGTGTTGCCAAAACTGGGAAAATCAAGGTTGAGCTTTCCGCGTATTTCCCCGGCATACATTGGCCAAATCAGTGCAATATTTTTTTCCCGTAATTGGGAACCCAAAAACTTCTATTATCTGTAAATGCTCAAGTTAAAAAAAAAATGATACGAACACTCATTACATCCTCTTCTTGGAGTATAAGCTAAAACTTTGCTACATTAGATGCTTGTTTATATTCTCTTAGATTGGTTTTGATTCAGTTATCGGTATGTAACTTTTTCCAGATATATGGGTTTCTAATGGATAGGTTTTGTCAGAATGGCAAAACCTAGTTTCAAAATTTTGTCAGAATGGCAAAACTTAGATTCAATATTTTGTCAGTATAGCAAAACTTTTTATCCGTCTAGCTATTTATCCGTCTACTATTTTATCCATCGTAGCATTCATAACGGATTTCACTTCAACATAACCTTATAACATCTCGCATGTATATACAACCAACAAAGTGTGAGTGTAACAGAAACATTACGTTGAAGTGAGCTCTCTACACAAACTTGGTGTATTTGCTCTGACCATGGATATCAGAATCCGAAACCGGTCAGGATCAAAAGGAATGTGCATGCTATGACGGATAAAATACCAGATATTATCCAACATTGCGGATCCATCTATATATTCAATAAACTTTGCTTATTTGTGAATATTTTATGTGAAATCTATACTATGATCATTTTAGGACGGACACAGGGGGTGTGACTAACTAATTAATAATAATTCGTAGATAACTCAGTATATATACAAGAGAAATGCACTTTATAAAACAAAAGTGAGGCTGCTCAACTACGTTGAGATGCTTTGCAGACAGCTTGATAATCAGTTTCAACGACATCAGTCCTTAAGCGGTAGAAAAGTTGTTGATACTTATCAGCCAACCTGAGTAGCCATATTAGCAGAGCATAGTCCATATAAAATTATCAACAAAAACACGCAACCTAAGGATAAGGCGTAGTCGATTTGGTAGTTAGTTTGCTCTGTGTTTATCTCTCCTTTAAGAGTTCATCCATATATGTGGTGATTAATTATTCCTAGAGAATCGATAATGATTGATTCTGCTAGGAAAGTCAGATGTCTCGGTTCAATGCCCAAACCCTCGGGGAAGTCCCAAGTTACCTTTGGGACATTTCCACGGGCTCCGACGTAAACATGACACAAAACACAAAACATCCACGTATATATTGGTTTTCTAATGGTATCTTATGGATGGCTCTGTGAGCTGTCCGGCAATCCAAAGCACACCTGATTAAGGGTAACATTTGTGCTGGGTCTTTCAGGATATCTGTAAGACTTCGGAGTTAAGAATCCATTAAGTACCTTGTGATTAAACTTGCCGATTAATAAGACTTTTGCCAGATTTTCTGAGACACAGAAAGAAACGCTCATCCATATTGTTATAAATTGTTTGAGTTGTGAGAAGATTAGTTTCATTACGATATATGAAAAGGACTTACGCTGTTTTTCCTTAAAGTTATAGTCTGGTGCCTGTGAATCATATAGATCACATGTTAGTGTGGATTTTGGAACTATTTCCAACTTTTTATTGCTGCTTTTCTTTGGATACCTAAAAGAAACCCATGAAAGCTTTGGATAGTGCAAGATATATTCTTTGAAACCCATTTTCTAGGATTACATAGTTACGATCTCCCATGCTAGCTATAGTTGATTAAATGTTACTTATGTCGCCCGATCAACTGGTGATGCCAGACTGGGAAAATCAAGGTTGAGCTTTCCGCGTATTTCCTCCGCATACATTGACCAAATCAGTGGCAATATTTTTTTCCCGTAATTCGGAACCCAAAAACTTCTACTATCTGTAAATACTCAAGTTCAAAAAAAAAAAAATGATACGAACACTCATTACATCCTCTTCTTGGTGTATAAGCTAAAACTTTGCTAAATTAGATGCTTGTTTATATTCTCTTTGATTGGTTTTGATTCATATCGGTATATAACTTTTTTCAGATATATGGGTTTCTAATGGATGAACTCTGTGAGCTGTCCGGCAATCCAAAGCACCCCTGATTAAGTGTAATATTTTTGTTGGGTCTTTCAGGATATCTCTAAGACTTCGGGATTAAGAATCCATTAAGTACTTTGTGGTTAAGTTTTCAATTAATGAGAATTTCGCCAGATTTTCTAAGACACAGAAAGAAACGCTCATCCATATTGTTATAAATTGTTTGAGTTGTGAGAAGATTAGTTTCATTACGTACGATTATGAAAAGGACTTACGATGTTTTTCCTTAAAGTTATAGTCTGGTGCCTGTGAATCATATAGATCGCGTGTTAGTGTGGATTTTGGAACTATATCTAGCTTTTTATTGCAGGTTTTCTTTGGATAACTAGAAGAAAGACATGAAAGCTTTGGATAGTGCAAGATATATTCTTTGAAACCCATTTTCTAGAATTACATAATTACTATCTCCCCTGCTAGCTATAGTTGATTAAATGTTACTTACGTATTCATATTAGACAAGCATCAAAAGTGGGTGTACTATTCATTTGTGATTTCACAGAAATTCGTCTGGTTTATTAAGAATATTAAATTATTTATTTTTATAAACTTAGAATTTTAAGGGAACAGTTCATTTTTTTAACAGTTTCATCGCTATTAATTAATTGATAATAATGAAGTAATGAGCTAAAACAGATATTAAAGAATTCTCTTTTCTTTTTATTCCTATTCATAATGCTTCCACACAAGCAGCAGCTGTTCAAAGATGTGATACAAACCTTCTTTTTCTTTCTTTCTTTTATCCAAACAAGATTCCATCTTCCCATTTTTTTTTTGACTGTAAGCACCTATATAATGCAAACACAAAGTAAGTGCCTCTCTTTTACAATCTTCATGTATATTTTTCACCAGTATTACTGTATAGAGTGATGCTATACATATACATATATCGGGTTATACACAGATCAACTATTCTCTTTTTTTTACTTTATCTAACTGTCGGTTAGACTATTCCCAATGGAAATTATTGCAGTACCATCCATTGTTGGTATTATGTACTTTCCATTCTTTTTTCAAGAAACTCTTTTAGTTCGCGCACCTTATATCTTAATGCTTTCTTCACCCAACCGTATTTTTTTTTTTTACTTTTTCTTCTGTACATTTCAGCCGTATTTTTTGTATAGTATTATAATCAATTACTTCATGATTGTAATTCCGAAATGAAAGATTCCCTCCAAATCAAAATGGCATCTATTAGAAATTAAATAAATGATCAAAAACATATAATTAACGTCTCCCTCACCCCTCCCATATATATATATGAGAAGGAGAAGAAAATGCTATGGAAATACAAAATCTGGTGTGTAATACTTCACAAACTTCTGCATCTTAATACAATATTGTAATTTACAGAGTTTCTTTAAGCATGGAATTTATTATTAATCATTTAGTTTAGTGCTTGCAAACGCGAGGTTTAATTGGCATTCGTAGACATACAAAAAGCTTACGACACTGTTCCTTGGGTAAACTCTTGTAGGCTCTGGGTAAAGCGGGTCGTAGCGATTACTTAATTCAAGCTGTGCATAATATTTATAAGGAAGCGAAATGTACAGTTAAAGTTGGTAACTGCCTTTCTGAATTTTGTTCCCTATATTAAAAGGACTCAGACAAGGTTGCTGTGTTTCGCGCATAGAATCAGTTTGCATTTCTATTAATAATAACAGATATGAGTTCTTCCCGGAATTTGCATCACAGATTATTGATTTCGGTAGCTGCCGCTATCCTAGACCGTAACACAACAAAAACTCCATGAGCAGGGGTTGAAAGATTGCCCGAATTGTGAGTACGGTGAGCGTCACACAGTGCATCAAGTCTCTCTTTCAGAGTAGCCTCCACGACGAGGCTTGAATCCAACTGGAATTCAAGCTGAGAAGAAAAGGCGGTGAGAACTGGCCGGTCAAGTGTCAAGTATTGACAAAAGTGCCAAAAATTTTATAGACTTTTGTGCGAGACTTAGCGGTTTTACGCCGCTTACGGATGTAAGCGTAAGCTTTTTAACGAAGGAGTAGTCGGTGCACTTTAACGAAAAGTAGACAATGCTGCATTTAGTTTTTTGATCCTAAAAGCCACTACAAACTTACTGTCCAGTAATTGGTAGTGCTAAGAAATAACACTATCAGGTGTTGTGGCACAATAAGCCTCTGTTGGCTGCAGTGCCGGGATATAGCCCACCCGAGGTTGGATCAGGTGTTACTACCAATGTTTAAGATGACGTTCTAAAAAAAAAAAAAGTTTAAGCAAATACAAAATTAAAACTGCAGTATTATTGTTAAAAATTTAATTACAACAGTTTATAAAAAAAAAACTAGAATAATAAGTATTAAAATCTCCACAATCGATGGAAACACAACTAGGATTTATTTGTACCTTAACAATGGAATTAAAATACCCAGAGAAATTAAGCTCTCGTTCGCTGATGAATAAACTTAGTGATGTGTTGAAAATCCTGGAATACGGTTTTGCTTTCTTTTTTTTATTCAGCCTTATCTAAATCCAATGTTTACCTGCTTGTATAGTTTCCTCTATTTTTCTTTCTATAAAATTACTTTTTAATTTTTTCTTTTTATTATCTGTTTTCTGTTATTTTTTTTATAAAGTCGGCAATGGAAAAACAATATTGATAAATTAGAAAATATCATTGTTATTACAAATATACTATACGCATGATATTCTCCATTAGAAATAATTGTTTTAATGAGTCTAGCTGAGTGGATAGTGGCGAGGTATTGGAGTAATTATGTTTACTATCCGCCTCTGCCGATAACGCCGCTTGATACACTTGATGCGCAGTTGCACATAAAGCCTGCCTTTGAGAAAAACCAACTTTCTATTACTGCAAATATCAGATTTTTCTCAGAAAAATAATTTTTCTCAGAAACTGCTAAAACAGATTTTTCTCAGAAAAATATTTCAAATATTGTAGTGAGGTTACGAAGACCTTAGAACCTTAGTTGGAATCTCTGCGATAATTCGTGAAAAAAAAACAACATTATAATTCCGTTTGACAGGATTTTTAACCGAAAACTCGCCAGATCAACTGGTGATGCCAGACTGGGAAAATCAAGGTTGAGCTTTCCGCGTATTTCTTCCCGCATACATTGGCCAAATCAGTGGCATAATTTTTTTCCCGTAATTGGGAACCCAAAAACTTCTATTATCTGTAAATACTCAAGTTCAAAAAAAAAAAAAAAAAAATGGTACGAACACACATTACATCCTCTTCTTGAAGTATAAGCTAAATCTTTCTAAATTAGATGCTTGTTTATGTTCTCTTTGATTGGTTTTGATTCAGTTATCGGTATATAACTTTTTCCAGATATATGGGTTTCTAATGGATAGGTTTTGTCAGTATGGCAAAACCTAGTTTCAAAATTTTGTCAGAATGGCAAAACTTAGATTCAATATTTTGTCAGTATAGCAAAACTTTTTATCCGTCTAGCTATTTATCCGTCTACTATTTTATCCATCGTAGCATTCATAACGGATTTCACTTCAACATAACCTTATAACATCTCGCATGTATATACAACCAACAAAGTGTGAGTGTAACAGAAACATTACGTTGAAGTGAACTCTCTACACAAACTTGGTGTATTTGATCCGAAACCGGTCAGGATCAAAAGGAATGTGCATGCTATGACGGATAAAATACCAGATATTATCCAACATTGTGGATCCATCTACATATTCAATAAACTTTGCTTATTTGTAAATATTTTATGTGAAATCTATACTATGATCATTCTAGGGGGGGGGGGAGGGGGGGAATAACTAATATAATAATTTCGTAGTTAACTCAGTAGATATAACAAGAGAAGAATGCACTTTATGAAACAAAAGTGAGGCTGCTCAACTACTTTGAGTTGCTAAGCACACAGCTTGATAATCAGCCACAACGACATTCCTTAGAAAAGTTGTTGATATTTATCAGCCAACCTGAGTAGCCAAATTAGCAGAGCATAGTCCATATAAAATTATCAACAAAAACACGCAACCTATGGATAAGGCGTAGTTAGTTTGCTCTGTGTTTAACTCTCCCGTAAGAGTTCAGCCATATATGTGGTGATTAATTATTCCTAGAGAATCGATAATTTCAATGCCCAAACCTTCGAGGAAGTCCCAAGTTGCCTTTGGGACATTTCCACGGGCTCCGACGTAAACATGACACGAAACACAAAACATCCACGTATATATGGGTTTCTAATGGTATCTAATGGATGGCTCTGTGAGCTGTCCGTCAATCCAAAGCACCCCTGATTAAGGGTAATATTTTTGTTGGGTCTTTCAGGATATCTCTAAGACTTCGGGGTTAAGAATCCATTAAGTACCTTGTGGTTAAACTTGCCGATTAATGAGAATTTTGCCAGATTTTCTGAGACAAAGAAAGAAACGCTCATCCATATTATTATAAATTGTTTGAGTTGTGAGAAGATTAGTTTCATTACGATATATGAAAAGGAGTTACGCTGTTTTTCCTTAAAGTTATATCTGGTGCATGAAGATCATATAGATCGCGTGTTAGTGTGGATTTTGGAACTATATCCAGCTTTTTATTGCTGCTTTTCTTTGGATAGCTAAAACAAACCCATGAAAGCTTTGGATAGTGCAAGATATATTCTTTGAAACCCATTTTCTAGGATTACATAGTTACGACCTCCCATGCTAGCTATAGTTGATTAAATGTTACTTATGTATTCATATTAGACAAGCATCAAAAGTGAGTGTACTATTCATTTGTGATTTCACAGAAATTCGTCTGGTTTATTAATGATATTAAATTATTTATTTTTATAAACTTAGAATTTTAAGGGAACAGTTTTTTTTTTAAACAGTTTCATCGCTTTTAATTAATTGATAATAATGAAATAATGAGTTAAAACAGATATTAAAGAATTCTCTTTTCTTTTTATTCCTTTTCATAATGCTTCCACACAAGCAGCAGCTGTTCAAAGATGTGATACAAACCTTCTTTTTCTTTCTTTCTTTTATCCAAACAAGATTCCATCTTCCCATTTTTTTTTTGACTGTAAGCACCTATATAATGCAAACACAAAGTAAGTGCCTCTCTTTTACAATCTTCATGTCTATATTTTTCACCAGTATTACTGTATACAGTGACGCTATACATATATATATATCGGGTTATACACAGATCAACTATTCTCTTTTTTTTACTTTATCTAACTGTCGGTTAGACTATTCCCAATGGAAATTATTGCAGTACCATCCATTGTTGGTATTATGTACTTTTCATTCTTTTTTCAAGAAACTCTTTTAGTTCGCGCTTCTTATATCCTAATGCTTTCTTCACCCAACCGTATTTTTTTTTTACTTTCTCTTCTTTACATATCAGCCTTCTTTTTTTTTTATACTATTATAATCTAATGAAATAATCTTCATGATTGTAATTCCGAAATGAAAGATTCTCTCCCAATCAAAATGGCATCTATTAGAAATTAAATAAATGATCAAAAACATGAATGATTAACGTCTCCCTCCCCCACCAATATATATACGAGAAGGAGAAGAAAATGCTATGGAAAAACAAAATCTGGTGTGCAATACATCACAAAGTTCTGCATTTTAATACAATATTGTGATTTACATATTTTCTTTAAACGTGGATTTTTTTTATTAATTTATTTAATTGGTCATTATAATAAAATATTTAATTGACGAAGGACTAACATTATACATATTGTTTTTTTTTGTTTTTTTTTTTTTAAGGACGAATTAACCAATGATCATATTCTACAGACAATCAGTCTCCATTTCAATCAATAATAACACAGATTTGGACACAGATATGAATTCTTCCCCGGAATTTGCACCACAGATTGTTGATTCTGGTGGCTGGAGCTATCTTAGACCGTAACACAATGCTTTACAGGCTGTGGGGAGTTCAACTCAAAACTCCATGAGCTTGGGTTGAAAGATTCCCCCGAATTGTGAGTACGGTAAGCGTCACACGGTTGCATCACGTTCTCTCTTTCAGTGTCGGCTCCATGATGAGGCTAGAATCCAAATGGAATTCAAACTGAAAAGAAAGGGAGGGGTGAGAATTGGCCGGGCGAGTCTCAAGAATTGACAAAAGTGCCAAAAATTTTAATGACTTTGTTGAGTTTGTGCGGGAAGTAGCGGTTGAACGAAGGGCTAGTCGGTTTTTTCGCGCTATGCGCTAGGTACGATGGCCATGAGTGTATGAATAATAATAATAATAACAATAATATCAATAAAAACAAAAATAAACATTTATTTAATGCATCAAATTTGATTCATTGATTGATGAAGCATATCTGATCTCATAACCATCAGTTTTCCCACCAAAAAAAAATGTAATTGCTAATCAAGCCAAAGAACAAACAGATTGAACAGTTCTCTGCAAATCACATCAAATAATTGTCATACCAAAGCCATGAAATATCGTTCTACCCAAAGAAATTTAATTGATAATTAGAAAAACCAATCATAATCGATTTAACGATTTCCAACTGAATCAGTTCATTCATAGAAAATTTTGAAAGAGGGATTTCAAAAAAAAAGAAAAAAAAAATAATGGAATTCTTTAACTTTATACTTTAACTTCTGCGTCAACCAAAGAAAATGGTTTTTGCAAGATACCATGTTTAGGGCAGATTTTAAAAGAAGGTTGCTGTTACAATTAAGAAAACTATTAAAGTTGCATTCAAGAACAAGTTTTAACTTAAGGGAAAGTACAAATTGGTCAAATGGAAGAAATGCGGCTTGTATAAATTATTAAAATGCAAATACTATATCAAATCAATTCAACTTTTTTAAATATCACTTGGAAATCACTAAACTTATGTTTGACAAACCACCCGCGTAGATCTTCTACAATATGTGGACAAAGAGAAAGCTCTCGGACTGGTTGGAAAGATATGGAATTCTAGTAAACTTTAAAACTGAATGATTAATTTATTTAATAATTACATAAATTTTGAAGTTATGTCCTGTAAAGAGAACTATAGGGAATGTTCCTACACTTAGGTGAATGAGGAAGGTATTGCGTAAATTATCGAATCAATTGGTTACCAATCAATTTTTAATAATCTGTTTTTTTTTTCTTAACCGGTGTATACAAATAATTCACACATATTGTACACGCTCCCCTTAAAATAGATAAAGCAAAGTTAATACGGACAGGTTGTAACTTGTCGGCTTGAGTACGACGCATTAAACCATCAGTAAAGTTGTTTATTCATTTCTTGTCTGTTTCTGGGAGTGAACGTATATCAGCGCTAACCATGACCAATAAAAAAGAAGTGTTTTATGACAAATTACGAGAGTTTGTGGAAAGAAGCACTAATCCCAGTTTTATCATGGGTATAGAAAAATATGAAATGTTACTTAATGAAACAAAATAGTCTCAGCTTCTTAAAAAAAAAACAACCAGTCCCTATCTTCAAAGCAGCGATTCATCTATCTTCAAGGATTGCGATTTATTCAGAGTAAAAAAAAACGTGCTCTCCATCATGCGCTTAAGATAAATCCTTACATAGCTATGTTTGGATCACCACAAAAAATAGCATTTGCAGATTCATCTATTCCTGGTGATGTGTACGCTTCCATAGAAACTGAAGAAGATTTACAAGAATTGGTACTATCTTCCGTCAAAAATGACATTCAGGAAAACGAGAAGAATATAGAAAATGACGAACAGTTAAACAAAGTTGACAAATTACAGAATTCAAACGTGGAAGATATTACTGAAGTTATAGAAGAATCAAAGAAAATGGATAATGATGAAAAAATACAGGAATCGGCCAATACAAATGTCCTTTTATTTTAATGACACGATTTCTTTATATTGTATTTAATAATGACAATACGTCATGCAGCAGAAAGAGCATTAAAGACATTGTCTGTCTAGTACTTATTACAGGACAAAAAATAATATTCTACCAAATCTACCAAAGAGTTTCGAGACTAGTAGGACCCATACCGCAAATCACTGCGCATCGTATTCTAATATGGTTCCATACGCGTCATGGCTTTTCTTCATTGCCATAATGCGTTTGGTAGTATAGCATGATAGCCACGTCACGAATTTTGCTATATGGTCTTTCTGTGATTGCCACAACTCGTCGTGAGCGTTTTCATAAGAGCCATAACACGAATTTCGATATGGATGATTTACAGTGACCACAACGCGTTTTAGGCTGTTTTTTCGCTCAATGAGCATTTTCGGTCTTTGGGCGTAACATATACAATAGTAATGATCCAATAATATTTTGCAACATTTATGATTAAATATAATTATAAGTAATGGATATATGTACCACCTTTTTCATATATAGTTTTTTTACTTTCTCCTAGTGATTGTAGGAGGAAAGTAATCCGGACAAAACATAGTTTCAAAATTTTGTCAGAATGGCAAAACTTAGTTTCAAAATTTTGTCGGAATGGCAAAACTTAGTTTTAATATTTTGTCAGGATGGCAACACTTCCTACAAGAGAAAATGATATATGAAGCTTAGTAACGATAAGCAAAATTACTTTGTTGAACTTCAAAGAACTTAGACAGAATGAATTTACAAATTAGGCAAAAAAATGCAACCTAAACATTGCTTTTGCTACTTTATCCGTCGTAGCATGCATATTTATTTTGTTCCTGACCGGTTTCGGATTCTCTTCCATCGCCAGAGCAAATTCACCAAGTTCGTGTAGAGAGTTCACTTCAACTTAATCTTATAACCTCCCGCAAATATATACAACCAACAAACCAACAAGAGTGAATGTAACAGAAACATTACGTTGAAGTGAACTCTCTGCACGAACTTGGTGTATTTGTTCTGACAATGGATGAGAATCCAAAATCGGATCAAAAAGAATATGCTTGCTATGATGGATAAAATACCAGATATTATCCAGCATTGCAGATCCATCCACATATTCAATAAACTTTGCTTATTTGTGAATATTTTATGTGAAATCTATACTATGATCATTTTAGGAAAAAAAAACTAATAAAATACGTAATTCTTCTTTTCGTGAAAACTCAGTAGATATGACAAGAGAAGAATGCACTTTATATAACAAAAGTGAGGCTGCTCAACTATGTTGAGTTGCTAAGCACAAAGCTTGATAATCAGTCTCAACGACATTCCTTAAGCGGTAGAAAAGTTATTTGATACTTATCAGCCAACCTGAGTAGCCAAATTAGCAGAGCATAGTCCATATAAAATTATCAACAAACATGCAACCTATGGATAAGGCATAGTCGATTTGGTAGTTAGTTTGCTCTGTGTTGAGCTCTCCCTTAAGAGGTCAGCCATATATATGGTGATTAATTATTCCTAGAGAATCGATAATGATTGATTCTGCTAGGAAAGTCAGATGTCTCGGTCCAATGCCCAAACCCTCGAGGAAGTCCCAAGTTGCCTCTGGGACAGTTCCACATGCTCAGAACCAAAGTCCACGGACTATATATTCCCTTTCCCCGAACCGTTCTCTGAACTTTTCTTTCGAAAGAAGGAGTACATCTTTCGTATAGGGCCTTCTTCTCATCGTGTACCTTTGTGGACTGCTCTAGGTCGTTGCACTCAAAGCGCACCGTAGGGTCTAATGATCCCACGATACTTTTATAGTTGTCCCTGAATGCAATTATGTCAGCGTACCTGGTTGTCCCCTGGGGGTCAACTCCATATACCTCCTCCATACATTCATATCCCTTTTCCTTGAGAAGGTCCATGATTAGGTGTTTTATCCCTGTGGTGACGGCGCGTAATGAGAAGCATATTATGCGGACAGCTACCCAGCACATGTGCTGATGTTTCAGTGTCTCTGTTGCATCTGCGTCAGAGGGGTCCAATATTCTCTCCATACACACCGGCATTTTCAGGTACGACTCGCAGGGGCGCGTAGTTTTTACATTGAGTTTCAATGCATTGGTTCATTGAGAACCCGAAAGAAGCTGCTTATCGTATACAAATTTATTTCCCTTCGGGTTATCTTTAAAATGGCTTGTACAATAAATAAAACTAAATAACAATTAAGACATGCGCAAATACATACACAAATATTAATTAAAAAAAAAAAAAATTACTTTATCGAAATTTTGAAAGGAATATAACACTTCTTCTCTCTCTTACAAAAAAAAAAAAACAAAAAAAAAAGAAAAAGGTAAAAGTTCTAATTCAAAACAACAACTTCTTCCTGTTTTATTTCTGTACTTACAAATGACCATAGCCCTGTTTAAGTGCAATAAAAACAAAATAATCACTTGTTTTACCGAAAGAAAATTACGATTACATAAACAAAAAAATACTTCAAATAAATTTGTGATCACCCTCCCCTGATAAACTGATTTTAATTGATCCAAATTTACTAGATTATTTGTTTTAGAATTTTGTTGTTCAGGACAACAACAACAACAACAACGTTCTGTAATCTATAAAAACTCAATTTCGTAAATATTATGAATGAAAATATATCCTTATAAAAAAAAGCAGTAAAGCGGAAGTAAAAAATAAAAAATAAAAAAAAATAAATCGATATTTTTTCAAAGTTTCCCAAATTCCCAGTGTTGTGTTTCTAGCATCATATTCTATCGAAAAAATAAATAAAAAATAAAATTAAATTAAAAAAAATCATAGTTTCTATTATCTTCAGCCATCTTATTATTAATTAATAAAATCAAAAAAAGAAAAAAAAAGAAGAAAATAAATGCAAACCTTTTTGATTGAAATAATAGTGCCGTGAAAATTTAAGGCGACAAAATAAAATGTTCAATGCAAAACTCATACTATCAAGGAAACAAGGAATTCTGTACAATGATATAATTTATTTTAATATAAGTTTTTTTATTTATTATTAATTTTTTGTTTTTAACTTAACATAAGCTCAAATTAAAGTTAAAACAATATGGCTAACAAATCTTTATGAGGTAAAATTTTAAAAAAAATTTGAAAATTATTAAATTCTACTTAATTTCCTAGTAAATAATTTAGTTAAATTGCTCCCTTTAGACCCCCCCTTTAATTTAGGCTAAACTGTATTCCAGTTACTTGTTATCTAAACACTGTTTAAGTTGCATATGTGATTAACAACCACCTGTATGCTGTAGAAATGGTGTTTTCACATCAAGAAATTGTACTGATTAAAAAAAAAAAAATCGTCTTAATTATATTGAAATATATAAAGAAAATTATTTAAAAGTTAAGTTGAATTTGCTAAAAATAAAATTAAAATAATTTTTGATATTGTTTTAGCAAAATTAATATTGTCTCATAACTCTAATATATTTGTTACAAAAAACAAAAAAAAAAAAAATTATATGTATACAAAATTGAGCTTGAAAGGAAAACAATTCAAGGCTTTTACTCTATAAAGACCAAAAAAAAAAAAAATGTAAAATTAATAATGAAATTTTAATTAAAAAATTATTCATTCAAAAAAAAAAAATGGTGACAGAATAAAACATTAATTTACAATTTAAAGATATCAATAAAAAAACGTTCGTTAAATTCTGGATTGATTATAAAGATTATTTTGTAAATAAAAAAATATTTAATTTAACATTATGTTTAATGATTGAACATGAAGAATTTTGATTATATATATTTTTATATTTTTGTTTGTTAATAAAACAATATTGCTTATCCTAATTATGTAATTATTATTAAAATTATTTTAAAAAAAACAAAAAAATGTTGCAGATTTATTAAATTGTTAAAGCACGTGATTGGTTGGTTATAGCAGGGTCACGTTTAAATCAGCAGGGTTAATTTAAATATTTTAATTGTATGGATTTCCCATTGTTGATAATTATTTGCTTAATTTACAAGAAAGTCATATTTTATTAGAAATTTTGTTGTATATTGTTAAATTTTATATTTGACATTTTTTTGGGGGTAAAGATAATGATTCAGGATTTCCTTTTTTAAATGATTCAAAAAGGAATTATTGTTAACAATATTAATATAATTTCCTGTTTACAGGAAAATTTTGTTTAGTATGTTAAGTTATAAGATAATTTGACACACAGTACCTGTTTCCAATGTAGTTCAGTTGTATTACTTCAGAGGGTGGCTGTCAGTTAGTGTTTAGTTATATACTTGTTGGGCAGCTCTGTGTGGCAGACTGATCGTGAACCAACCGGTATATTGTGCTACTGCCGCCAGCCGAGCGGTAATCGATGACCGAGACCCCCCTTTTATGTTGTTGTCATGGTAACTAGCGACTGGAAAAAGGGCGCGTCGCTACTAGCATTTTCAATAACATTATATAACTAAAAAGTGTATATTTATATATAAATATATATATATATATATAGATCAACCCTTTTCCCAGACCACGCCTTCACCTTCCCCCCTCCCTTATATACTCCTCTATTCCTAAAATACTAACCAATCTAAGAATATGTTTATTTACCCTTTACTATAGTTCTATTGCTCTTACTCGTCTACAATACCCGTTCTATCACTTTTCCATTGCTGGATGAAGATTGGCAGAGTGAGGTATCTTTACCATCCGGATCTTACTGGAATGAAGTAAGAAGGTATAGGGGATAGGGTGGAGAAGTTTCTCATTCTCAAACTTCATGTGACAGAATGTGAGAAAGAGTAAGAAAGAGAATTTCTCTCTGGTTGCATGCCTTTTCTATCTCTAGTGAAAGGCGGGAGGGGTATATAACAAGCCAGCTCAGCAAGGCTTGCGTGTGACACAAATTGCGTTAAGTTCTCGCGTTCACTCTTCTTCTATGCCTTCTTCTTCTTCTTCTCCTTCTTCTCGCAGAAGAACGCACTATGTTCACTACGTCTGGCTGTCGTCTGCACATATAACTCTATCCAGTAGATGAAGACTTCTAACAGAATTTTGAAATACTTAAACCAACCTTTCTTCTTTAAGTATATAAAAAAATAATCTATAATATATGTTAAATATTAAATTTAATAAGATTAAAAACAATTTTATTATGAAAATTATTATATTTAACAAAGTTATTTATTTATTTATTTATTTATTTATTTATTTCTAAGATGTTAAATATAAATGACACTACATTATTATAATACTAATTGATGTAATATCCATCGCTGTCGGGTTTTTGGTAACAACAAGTGGACAATAAAGATTACATTAGAAATGCAAAAACAAATAAAAGAAATAATTACCAGTTTCATTGATACTTACATAAGACCTCTTTATATGGGTTGGAACAATGTAATTGGGGGGATAAGCTAACATTCCGACTAACGGGAACATGGTCTAGAGAACACTCCCAGGACTGAGGCTGGCTAAGCTTTGGGAAGTACGACCTAGTCCATCCTAAGGTGTGTGCATCAGTCTGAGCAAAAATAGGCTTCTTAAATTACAGGATAGAACATACGACAACATTGGCAGATCCTTTGAAGGAGATTTCAATATATTTTTTTGACATAATGCTATTATCTGCAGAAGCGGATAGAAACCTGGGTATATACCAGGTATTTTTGGAGGAGAAATAATGAATAAAAAAAAGCATAAAAATAAAATTAAAAAAGTTCTGAAATAAATCTATTTTTTTTTTTATTATTATAAAAGTATTTTATTGACCGTTGATATATTATATTATGAAGAAATTTTTGCTGAGCTTCGGTCAAGAAAGAAACATTCAATTATTCCAAAGTTTCGACAGAGTTTCCTATTTTTATCAAGGCTTTAATCTAAAATACAATACAATGAGAAACCATAATGCATTAATAAAAAATAGTAAAATACATAATAATAATAATAATCAAAATATTTTGTTAATAAAAATAATATTAAACTGTACATATAGATGGTCTTGAAGTTGTGAAAAAAGAATTTTTCTTAGTGGAACTTTGAAACTTAAAATAATTTTTACAGCACAGAAACATATTAAATTAAAAGTTATTTTTTTTTGTAACAACGAAAGGAATCCGTCAAGGCTGTAGCCTTTAGCCCATTGTTATTTATAGTTGCCTTAGACGAAGCTTTGCGGCAGTGTCAGCAAAAGATGCGCAGCTTCAATGTCGGTTATTGTAGAATGACTCCTGTGCGTTTGAGCCTCTTCGCGTTTGCAGATGATATCGTCGTGTTTGCAAATAATGATATAAATTTGCAATACAATATGAATATATTGCAGGAAGAATTAGGGAAAATTCACATGACGATTAACGTCCTTAAGTCTAAAACTATGGAGATTAGCCGTTGCAGAGAGGGACCGCCAAATGTTAACATCAGGAATGTTATGTTGGAACAAGTTGCTGATTTTTAATATTTGGGAGCAAATATCAATTAACAAGGCCGAATCCACGGAGAAATTAACGGAAGAGTGGCTACGGCAGGTAGAATGTTCAGTGCCCTTAAGAAAGGATTTATTACTAAAAAGGAAATAACGAAGGGCACGAAAATAACGGTTTTTAAAAATACTTATCTCCCAATTCTAACCTACGGCAGCGAATCATGGGCTCTAACTTGCAGCCAGGTACAGGCAGCCGAAATGCGTTTCCTCCGAAAAATAGAGGGAAAGACGAGGAGAGATAGAATAAGAAATTCTACAATAAGGTCTAATCTAAATGTCGGGCCGGTGGATGAGCTGCTGAGAGAACACAGGCTAAGATGGTTTGGGCACATGATGAGGATGGACGCAGGCCGTATAGCGAGAACTTGTTTTGAGGCTAAGATGCAGGGTCAAAGAGGCAGGGGCAGACCGCGCTCTACATGGGAAGGGATAGTGAGAGAGGATTTCAAAAAGAAGAACTTGGATTGGAGAAGGAATAGAAAAATGACTGAGGATAGGGATAGTTGGAAAGCTTTAGTGAAGGCATCTCGACACTGAAAGGTAAACGAGGAATGATTAAGAAGAGAAGAAGAAGTTATTTTCTTATTCGTTTTTAAGTCATCTACAGAAATCAAAGATGAATTTGTATAAGCAAAGAGGTGAAAGGGATTTTATGGAAATTGAGAATTTTTAATGGTGCGGGAGGTTACCTGGAATTCCTCTTTCACATAAAAACTTATCACTTTTATTTGAAGGATCTTTCCCTGGGAAAAAAATGATTTTAGGGGTTCTAGGGGGAACAGTAGAGTTTTTTTTTTAAGGGAAAGTGCACTGCGAACTGAAAGATCTAATGTTGCCCCCGGCACTGGCCTCCGAACAGTGTTCTCTAGGCACTGACTGCCAATCACCTATGAAGAGAAAATCTAAGAGTAGCAATGCTGGATTTGAACTCGGGATTTCCGTATAAGAGTCCAGCATGATATCACTGAGCTAATCCCTTCCCTCAGGGGAACAGTAACTTTAAATATTTTCCTTTAAAATACCACTTCAGTACAATAAATAATTTTACAATTTATATATATATAAAAAAAATTGATTATAAGAAGTTCCGGAAATTTATATCGCAAACTTTATTTTGTTCAAATTTAGTTAGTGCTATCTATTGGACTATAATGAAATCATAGTTCTATTTGCCTGGGTAGGTATTTGTATCTCCATAAAATTTAATGTTTACGACAAATGAGAGAGAAAAAAAATGAAGTGTTAAGAAAATTTATACCAAATGGTGATACAAAACAAAAATACTTTGAAGAAGACAATAAATTTGCCGAAACGTCGGTGAAAATTTGATTTTCCGGCCCGAACCTAACCATTCAATTTATGATTTTTCTTTTTATTATAATTGTATTAACTATAGTGAGCGGCAATGGGGTAAATATTGTACACCAGATTTTTTTTTTTTTTAAGATTTATAATTAAAATTTATTATAGAATCTATAAAATCAATTTTATATTAATATATATTTATGTTATTGATCTTAAAAGTTAGATCCGTCTAAAAAATAATATTCAGAATTATTATCACAACTAGCCCCCTTATGATACAGACTATAAGTTATACAGGCAACAAAGTTAGGCTAAACTTGCAATACAAAACTGTTATGCGGGTTTATTAACTCATCCATAGAATTGAACATTGTTAAATTTTGTTGGAATATACTAAAACCTGCGCCTAGTAATATTCTGTTAAAATTTATTGTAAGATTCAACAACTGTATTTAAGATCGACCCCAATATAGCGTAACATTATCTGCACTAATTATTACAAAACAAATTATACATTAAACAACTTTTGTTTAAAGGATCATTGTTCTTCTTCACCATCATTTCCGTCTGTATTCGTCCCTATATTCGTCTTTTTAGCAAAAATATAAATTTGGTATGAAACACTCACTAATTTATTTTATTGCAATTTAATAATTATAAATAAAACTGGGAGAAACTAAAAATGATAATTGAAAAAATGCATGAGACACTTACTTAATGCATTCGGTAAAATCATGGCAGAAGTTTTGAAAAATGTTACCGGTAATGTGTTTTGGTAAACTTTGCTTACATCTGGGTGCAGCAAATGGAGGTCACTATTTAAAAAATTAGTGAATAATAAGGAATTTTTTCTTTTTTAATTTAAATTTTTCCTACAATCTCTAATATTCGAATTCCCCCCCCACCACCACCAAAATCTGGTGTGAAACACTCACACAACTTTCTCTTACATCAGTTTATAAAATTGTAATTGACAAATTTTAATGAAATTCGTCGGCGTTTTTAAGGAGAAATTCGAAAAAAACTGTTCAGTAAAAACGCATTTCCGGTTTATTAATTTTTCTTGAAACTTGGAGTTTTGGCAATTTAATTTATTTTGTTTAGATTATAGAATTGTATAATCAACTACAATAACACTTTAGAGGAAAACTTAACCCCACCCTCCT
Organism: Triatoma infestans; assembly: GCA_011037195.1. Taxonomy (NCBI): domain Eukaryota; kingdom Metazoa; phylum Arthropoda; class Insecta; order Hemiptera; family Reduviidae; genus Triatoma; species Triatoma infestans. Next base: position 22,033 of record JAAEAF010011236.1, read on the forward strand.
CAAAAGCTCCCTTAAATGACTTTACCAGGAGAAATATTTAATATAAAAGTTATAGGCTTTTAATATGTATATTTCACACACCTAGTTTAAAGAAAATCGTTGGAGCTGTTTTGGAGAAAATAAGCGTAGAAAACTAAAATCAGTAAAAACGCACTTCCGGTCATCTGATTTTCTTTAAACTCGACATTTCACCAACATATTTACTCCTAATTCTAATCTAGTTAGCTAAGCATAACCAAGTATAACTTCTCATTGCAAATAATATCGGAACTTTAGTATTATTTAAAGTAATATCCTGAGGAGGTGGACAGGTTTGCCTAATTAGGCGCCTCTCTCCCTTTCATTGGTCCCGAGCCTTCGGCGTGTCTTCTGGCACATGTCTGTCAGGCTTCCAGATATGGACAGCTTTACAGCATTCATCCTTTTGGATGAGCTCAGTTGGTTTTCGGCAATCCAAAATGCTCATCGGGGGGGCCGGACAAGGCCATTAGTGAGACGTTGCTGTGTTTTTCACGGAGCTCTCTCAGGCATCTGGTTGGATCCCTTACTGGACATTGTAGTTTAAGGAGACAAAAGAAAAACAACAATGAACTGGGTCTAACCCACTTAAGATTCATCGCAGACCGAACAAATCGTACCATAACCTCAAAAGGAAATAGCCTAAGTTCTTCCACAGACATCTTGTTCCAATCCAAAGATCCTGACCCCTCTGTTACACAAACTCTACAAAAGGGGTCTAGCATGAGCCCACTGCCCAGTTACAGGTCCATCCAGATGCCTTAGAGACAGCACATGTTTAAGGAGACACTTCTATGTAATGGGGCTCATGCCGGATCCATTTTGTAGAATCTGTGAGACAGAGGAGGAAACATCCATCCTACTTATGACTGATTGGCTGGGTTGTGAGGAAATTAGATTCAGGACCTTTGGTCGGAATAGGATGCCTGTGGAAGAGCTTAGGCTAATTTCCCGTAAGGTTATTGTCCGATTTATCCGGACTGCGGTGAATCTTAGATGGATTAGATCCGGGTCTGGATATTTGTTCTAGATCCGGTTTGTTATTGTTGTTCTTGGGGTAGCTATATGGGCCCAATGGGGCTTTGGATAGCGTACGGTTTGGTCCCTTTCCACAGACGAATATAATATCCTTTAACAGTCTTTTAATCTTTAGTTTGCACTTGATTTTTTTTTTGTAATTAGTTGTGTAAAAATTAGGATATTAATATTACATCCTGTTTATGACTAATTGTATATTGTAATTATGAAAGGACTTTAAGTTTTAAAAAGTTATTGGTTATGTTGTTTCTCTACATAAACAAAGTTTTTAAAGAAATAATTGAAAATAATGTTGCAATTAAATCCTTTGTAAGTTCTTTTTTTTATAACGGATGAATTGGAAGGATGGCGGTTAAAAACGGAAGTTTTTCAATAAAAAGGAAGTTAATTTTCAAAGTAATTTATAAAGAGTAATGGGCGTAAAAAAAGATTATTAATTCATGAAGTAAACAAAAGAATGCCCTAAGGTCGTTACATAATTGTGTTGAACAGCAGTGAAAAAAAAAAAAAGTATGTATGCCATAATATGAGAGGCAATGCTAATAACAAGAACATACAAGTGCCATTAGCTTTGTAGGGTCTGCACAAGTAGCGAACCATTTATGTGCCTTTGCAAGTTAAAGAGTTAATGATAAAATTGTTATTCAAAAATACCTATTAAGCATTTCCAAATTTAATTAAACCTTAAACAAAAACATTTAAATCTTTTCCAAAATTCAATATACAAATCTGCTTCAAGTATCAATTACGATGCTAATACTAGTGACATAAGGCTATTGACATATTAAAATAATTTTCAAAAATGTGTTTTAACAACTTCGTCCTTGTTTCATCTACCATATCACTGTAACAGTAAGGAAAGTTAATCATTTCAAAGGTGAGGAACTAGTGCATTTTTACTAGAGTTCGAAACTCAGTTTTCACTTAATACCGGTAATTACATTCCCTGATTAGGAGAAAGATGTTTATAGAGAAGGTTGTATGTTTTTGGGTGTGTATCTATGAACAGCTTATATCAAAAATGAAGGATCTGCTACTCAAAACTTTTCTCTAAAATATCTTTTAAGAATAATATACAGTCTTTACAATAAATAATAAACTACTAATTCACTGGGGTAAAGTTTTTGCGCCCGAAATTGTGTTCCTTGGATATCCAATTAAACGAACAACATCCGTCGCCAGCGTAGCCTATTTTTACTGGGCCACACGATGTAGAATGGCTAAATAGCCGAAGTCATGAAGAAAAAATAAAAAACTAAACATCATTAAACTCATAATTAGAATTTAAAATTTGAATTAAATCATTTAACCAAAAAAAGTGGGGGCAAACCAGTACCCTTCAAAAAAAAATTGATATAGAAGGCCATATGCAAACAATTATCTGAACATCAGAGACATTTTTCGTGGTAGCCTGCTTCATTCTGTGGTCATCGACCGGTTTCGGGCGTTGCCCATCGTCAGGATGCGTTTTGTTCAGACAGTATGACCAAACACAGACTTGCACAGAGCAAATTTAGTTTTCCACGATGGTGTTTTTAACTGCCATGACAGTTGTGTAAACTAAATTTGCTCTGTGCAAGTCTGTGTTGTCACACTCTCTGAAAAACGCATTCTGAAGATGGGCGAACGCCCGAAACCGGTCGATGACTACAAAATGAAGCAGGCTACCATGGAAAATGTCTATGATGCTTTCCAGCTCTGCGGAACCAACCACCACAAGAATTACCTGAACATCAATGCTACATAATTGCTATCAATTTAGTATTACAAATTTGCTCTACCTATATAATTGTAATTAGTGTATTAATAATAATAAAAATATTATTCTAATTTATATTATATAAATTTATATTATTCTTAGTATTATATAATAAAACATTATTAAATTTTAATATCATAAATACATATTTATCTAAATATACAATTTTAGCCAATTATTTTTTAAATATTTATTACGAAATGATGTAGCCAAGGGGGGAGGAGTCCATGAGTTTCTTTAAGTTGAGTGATCCTGACAGAGTGATGCTGTCCAGAGTAGTTTTCTAGCAGCGGTTTTAACTGCTGTCTTGATTGATGATAATATAATTTTCTTTTCTTCCGTTATTGTTAGTATTTTTTTCCGTTATCTTCATAATTTTTTATCTTCTCATACCTATTATTTTTTATATTATACTTATATTTACTGTTTATCAACAGTTCTTTATTGATTTATAATTTTTATTTATTTGGAAGTGACAAAGGCCCGCTTTGACGCCGCTTTGTGCCACGCCTCACTCCATTAATCTCCCTAACTATTGAAATAGCTTTGAAGTCTTTTTGCTGTAAATACAAGTGTTTTGTTGTGTTGTGAATGTATCAAATTTTCGAAATTGTGTTTTTACCGCAAATATGTGCTTTGTGATTCCCTCACGTACGAAAAAAAAAAGATATTTATGAATGGTCTGTCTGAAAATGTGTGTATGCTTGCGTGTAGAATTATTATTATTCGTCTGTGGGCTGGGACCAAACCCCACGCCATTCAAAGCCCCACTGGGCACTATATAGCTATCCCAAAGAAAAATAACTATAAACCGGGTCTAGAGCAAAAATACTGATCTAGTTCTAAGACACCTAAGATTCATTGCAGTTCGAACAAATCGGACCATAACCTCAAAAGGAAATAGCCTAAGGTCTTCCACAGACATCTAGTTCCGATCAAAAATCCTGAACCTAATTTCCTTACAAACCAGGCACTCTGTTATAAGATGGATAGATGTTTCTTCCTCTGTTTCACAAACTCAACAAACGGGTATGAACCCAATATTATAATGCCCAATATTATTATTCAAAGAAGAGGAGTGCGAAACCCTATGCTATCCAAATCCTCATTGGACCCATATATCTACCCCAAAAGAATTACCGGGTCTAGAACAAAAGTCCAGGCCGAGATTCTATCCATCTAAGTTTTACCACAGTCCAAACAAATCGCACCATAATCTTGAAAGGACATAGCTTAAGCTCTTCTATCGATATCCTATTCCGGCCAAAGGTTTCCGTACCTAATCTCCTCACAGCCTAAACAATCCGTCACAAGATGTATGGATGTTTCCTCCTCCAACTCATTGACTCTACAAAAGGGATCAGGCATGAGCCCAATACCCAGTAACAGGTCCATCCAGATGCCTGAGAGACAGCTCAGGTTTAAGGGGACACTTCTATAAAATGGGGCTCACTTTTATAGAAACAGAAGAAACACCCATCCATCTTATTATACAGTTTACTTGGATTGTGAAAGAATTAGGTTCAGGATGTTTGATCTGTGGAAGAACTTAGGCTACTTCTCTTTAAGATACGATTTGCGGTGAATCTTAGGTGGGTTAGATTTGGGTCTGAATCGTAGGTAGATTCTAGATCTGGTTTGTTTTTGTTTTATTTTAGAGTAGGTGTAGGAGGCCCAGTGGAACTTTGAATAGCGTAGGGTTCAGCCGCTCTCCACAGACGAATAATAATAGAATTTCTACCACCATAACAAAATGTGCTCTACCAGTGCTCAGTTATAATAAATATACAATATTTATATTATTGTTGTTACAAAGATCATTTCTAGAATTTTCTAGAAATGTCTGACTTTAGTTATTTTATTGGAGTTCCTGGATGATTTGATTTTCTCGATAAAACAAAAATATGTTCCCATTTTCATGATATTATTTTAATTATTCCAAGGGTTATCCTTCGTTTTCTGGGGATTTTATAATATTCTAATTGTGGACAAAACCAGGCATTGAAGTATATTGTTAGCGAAATATATAAAATAATTTCCCTCTTTCTAAACGGTAGATTACATTAATCTAGTTATTGTACACTCCGAGCTGTCTTGCAAGGTT
>JAAEAF010011237.1:0-25947 GCA_011037195.1 Triatoma infestans
GCATAAATTATTATACAAAATTTGTGATCTAGGGAGCATCAAGTATGCTACCAGTAATGGCGTTAGCTCCACAAGAAAATGAGAAAATATTAGATATGTGTGCAGCACCGGGTGGCAAAGCGTCACATATTGGTAAGAAACAAGGACACTCTTTTTTTATGTATAGTAATTTATGTTAACTATTTACGAAAAGTAATTTTTTCTTTTTTTTAAATAAGCCGCCGTAATGAAGAATACAGGCGTACTTTTTGCCAATGACATCAATAAAGATCGAGCGAAAGCGATTGTTGGAAATTTTCATAGGTTAGGAATTATTAATGCAGTTGTTTGCACAAATGATGGGCGTAAAATAACAAAGGTAATCAAAAAAAAAAAAAACTAACCCACAGCTAGAACAATTTCCTACAGGTTGGTAATTTGTTGTAGGTAATGAAAGGTTTTGATCGAGTTTTACTTGACGCACCATGTTCAGGTACTGGGATTATCTCCAAAGATCCTAGTGTTAAAATGAACAAGGATAAGGTGGATATCCAGCGATGTTTTACGCTACAGAAACAGCTTATATTGGAAGCGATAGACGCTGTAAATCCAAAATCGCCAACTGGAGGCTATATTGTTTATTCTACTTGTTCTGTTTTGGTAATTTTGGCTCAAATATTAAATTTATTTTTACTTATAGTTTAAGTAGCTATTGTATATAAGTTATTTTTTATTTATTATTTTATTTATTTTGCATTGTACAATAAATAGTACATAACAGGAGTACTATTGTTAAACTCGGTTAAACAGATAATATATAAATCTAGATCACCCTCTTGGGACCTCAGAACCACATTATTTGACAGCTTAGTAAGGTCTATTCTTTTGTATTGCAGTGAAATTTGGGCCTTAAGATATATCGATAATATAGAGGTAGTCCAGGCGAAATATTTTAAAACCCTCCTACTCTGGCCTAAACAAACCCCTGGTTATATGCTAAGACTCGAGGCGGGAAGAAGTAAGTTGGAATTAAATTGGTTATAAACTGGTGGGTTAAAGTTCTCTTATGTGTGACCATAGACTTCCCAAAATTTGTTTTAAAAAGTTGGTAACAATGGATAATAACGCGCCTAATATAAAGTTTAATTGGGCCTCTCAAGTAAGGGAACTGTTTGTAAAGATGGGCTGTGAAGGGCTTTGGAAAGAGCAGGATCCAATTTTGGTTTTGAAACAAAAAAGAAAATAAATAAATAAATATAAATATTTGTTGTACCAGGCGGACGTGGATAGGGTTATGGTTTCAACATATAACAGTATTTTTAAAAATATATATTTTAAAAATCACATTCAAAGGTATCTTATGTTTAATAAGTATTTCGATAGAATAAGAATTGTTAGCCAGCTAAGAGTTTCGCCCCTAAACCAATAAGAATCTGCTATAAGAAAACTACACACATATGGAGTACTGATGATGGTTGCTATTGTATATAAGTTATTTTATAGAGTACATCTCTTCGAAAAATCAATCAACTTAATTTTTACCTTAAATTCTCGTAAGATTTCGTTTTAGTCCTTAATAATTTGTTCTTATAAAAGCTGTTTAGGGGCAAATTTTCATTAGTAAAAACTGCTGATATAATTTGTAAAAAAATTCACTAATTCACACTGGTGTTTGCAGCAACCGCAACAGTTTAGGAAGGTAATGTTTATGTACTGGTGACGTAAATTGCCTATATGGGCACGCTGTATCACTACCCTGAGAACTAGCTCAGTATCAACTGCCTCTGCAGATCCAATGTGTTTCCTGTTAGGCTAAAGAGATAGCCTAAACAAAAAGATAACTTCTCGAGATAAAATTTCGAATATCTTTCCTATTGATCTCGTTGTTTTTCAAATTCCCTTTTTATTGAAAGTTAGTTCTAATTCCAGTAGTTAGACTCATTCAAAGGAGGGCTATCTTCATATCTGTTGTCTGTCAGGTATAGCGAGTGTCATGGCTGAGGTAGATCTCTAAAAACAAATTTGAAATCAAGATTTCCCCACTGATCTTGCAAAATCATTGGATGAAACAAAATTCCATCTTCCTTGCACTGTTTCTTCCTATATGCTGCAACATATAATTTACCATAAGAGGAAGAAAAGATGAAAAAGTCATTTTTATTTGAAACACTTCTAAAATTATTTTAGAGGAGTTTTGGGAGAATGGCTTCTAAAATGCGAGTCTGATAATGTTCCAATATCTTTATATTGAGCACAATAAAGTAAAAATATTCTGATTTTGAAGATTTGTTAGAGAAATGCATAGCCTCAAGTGTGTACATGTTCCACACTAAACACTTGGGGGAAACTAAATTTTTTCCCCCAAAGACTAACGCCCTGGAATGTGGCACTTATTTATCTTTTTTAACTTTTTTCCTAACACAAAATGCAATGTATATACGAGGAATGCAACGTACGTTAATGTGGAATTCATTCGAAGAATTGAACATCATTTCATTTCTTGATGGGCTTACAAGTAAATGAAAGATACTAACTCTTTTATAATATTAAAATAGTTAGGAACACTGGAGGGACACGAAAGGATGCCGACTACAAGATTATAACAGATGTAAGACAGGAGGATATGAAATATTTTCTCCCTTTGATTAGGATACAGTTGAGAGTTGTGATATAGGTGTATTGACTGGACACTCTTGGGCTCTGATTAGTCATTTACACAAAATAAGTAGGACACCTAGTTCTTTGTGTCAAAATTGAGATGATGTAGTCCATAGGTAAACGCTGTACCACTACCTAGGTCAGTGTCCCCGTTTCGCCAATACCAGGTTTCGATATTTGGGAGGCCAACTCTTTCAGTGGAATGCTTGTGAGAGTTGGAGTTTAAGTTGGGGACAATCGTAATATATCTTAATATATTGTAATCAGATCGGTAGGTTGCTGGGAGGGGCGGATTCTTCTTAAGAGTAGTTTTTCCATTGCAAATGTCCTGCGATCAACCCATCATCAATAATATTAAAATGATATTATTGGCTATTGCTTTCTATCTATCGATTTTTTTTTTTAATTATTCGCATTACATACAAAATACAAAATTATAATATTTGTTTCTTTACATTCTTAGCCAGAAGAAAATGAAAATATTATTGAATATGCTATGAAAAAAAGACACGTGAAACTTGTTGAAACTGGTCTTGATTTTGGAACACCTGGATTTACTAATTTTCGAAGCTATAGGTAAAGTATTTTATAATTTAAACTGTATATATATAAAATTTTAATACCACTTATTATTAATAATTCAGACATTCCGAAGAAAAGAGCAATTTTCTCTCAGATACAACAGGACATTTATTATTTGAAAAATGTTTCAGGTGTTTCACTCATCCTCAGTTTAACTTCTCTTATTATTTTCATGATTATTAATTATTGCAGTTCTTCCTAAAACAGATTATCATAATATGTATACGTGGGCATGGTGAAAAGTTCTCGGCCTAGTAGTGAAAATGAATTTTTTTTTAAATGCATTTATTTCTCAATGTAGTCTCCCTTTAGTTCAATATACTTTGTCCAACGTTTCTCCAGTAACTGGATTCCGCCCCTGAAGTGCGATTCTGGAAGGTATTTATAATATCCATTTATTGCTGCTATCACCTCTTCATTTGACCCAAAACGTTTTCCAGCCACAAATTTTTTAGGGTTTGGGAATAGATGAAAGTAAGAAGGAGCCAAATCTGGCGAACAGGGAGTTTGTGTGCATTCATACTTAAAATCCCTCAATTTTCCCATTGCCAAAGCGCCTTTCTGGGCGGGTGCATCGTCCTGGTAAAAATGGAGTTTTTCTTTTGCAAACTAGGCCTTTTCTCTCTAATTTTTTAATAGCTGGTTAAGATGATGTGTTTAGTATTCTCCATTAATTGTTTGATCCTTTGGCAGGTAGTCAACTAAAAGAATCCCTTTGGAATCCCAAAAAAACACTATCCATAACCTTTCCAGCCGATGCAATTGTCTTTGCTTTCTTCGGTGCAGCAGAGCCACCGGCTTCTACCCACTGCTTAGACTTGTTTTGACCCAGGTGTAAAGTGGTGAACTCACGTTTCATCCTCTGTAACAAATCGGCGCAGAAAATCGGTTGGATTCTTTTTAAAACGACACAAAAATTGTTGAGAATCTCGATTCCTCATTTTTTTGAAATCAGCAGTTAGCAAATCGATGGAGCGTTTTCTCATAGCATGGTAGTTGGGGGAAATGGGGGTTGTTGAAAAACGTAAAAACGTATTCTACGCATGTTGCAACTGTCATATAACAGAGACCGTTTGATTTTTTATTAACTACCGTTTTACTGAATAATTTTTAGTTTTTGTACGAAATGTGGTGGAAAATCAAGAGTTTTAACGTGCTTAGTTTTATGTATGATATATCTAATCTGGTGCTGCCAGAAATACTATTATAGTTAGAAGTAGGCATAAACTCACCAATTTGAAATGAAACAAATTCGGGAACACCTTTTATATGGGAACGAACAATAACATCCTCAAAAACAATTATTTTTTTCATGACTTTTTTTAGACTAATGCCCATTTTAGTCTCCTTGTTAATCATAGATCACAGAATTCCCAATGGAAAATTGCCCACACTAAAGTCTCTTTTTAGTTGTGTTTGGTTCCGCAGAGCTGGAATGCATCTGAGATATTTTCCGTGATAGCCTGCTTTTTTTTGAGTCATCATCGACCGGTTTCGGGCGTTCGCCCTTCATCAGGATGTTTTTGTCAGAACAGCGTGATAACATAGACTTGCACAGAGCAAATTTTGTGCAAGTGCTTAAAATTGTACAACTGAATTTGCTCTTTGCAAAGCTATGTTATCACACTGTTTAGACAAAAACATCCTGATGATGGGCGAACGCCCGAAACCGGTCGTTGACCACAAAAAAAAAAAGCAGGCTATCGCTATCACGTCACGGAAATATCTCTGATGACTCTTTTTAGTATATTCCTACTGGAATGTCGTCTGTAACAGGGCTATTCTCTCAAGATGTGACCAAATATTGTAATTCAGGAGATTGAGGTTTGGGCTTACCTCAATGAGGGCCAATCTGCAGCACTAATAAACTCAGAAACATTCAGTCTTAGCTACTTTTGGGGTAAACCTTGTCTTGTGGGCAGCTGCTGGAATCTTGCTGAAATACCCAATTTAAAAAAAGAAGCTCTTGATTCAGCAATTTTATCACGAGCTCTAAAATATCTTCTTGGAAATTCTTCACGCAAGTTTTTTCGCAAAAATGGATTTGTGTTATTCCCTGATAGCCCACAATACCAACAAATCATAACGGAACTCGGATGATGCCCTTTTTCAACTCCGTCAATCACTTTTTTGCTTCTCTAGAGCTTTATGCATACACCTTAGCATTTTAGCAGGTATATTTTCCTCTACACTGAATTTTTTTTTTGTCTGCAAAGCAAAATTTTCTGTTAAGACTGTGAGCGTAAAGCTGCAACAGAATTTTAGATCTGTCCCGTAAAATTTGTTTAGAGCAGGTGTAAGTGTCTAGCAGTCGTAAGTGATTCTCCGATAAGCACCCATCTCCAAAAGATCGCTTTAAACAGTCACGACATAGATCTTATAATGTACAAGAATAAATGCCTATAATAACCAGTTTTAGAAAAAATTACAATTATTAATAAACATCCAAATAATAAGAAAAGTGAAATTGAGGACGGTTGAAACGTGTGAAACATTTTCCAAACAATAAATGTCTTGTTTCTCAGAGAAAAATTGCAATTCTTACCAAATGACTAAATTGATATTTAAGAATCACTCGCTATAATCATTAACAAAATATTATTATTTCATTCTTATAAAATACAGATATAAACCATCAATGAATCTTACAAAAAGATTTTATCCACATACACATAATATGGATGGATTTTTTGTGGCAAAATTGAAGAAATTATCAAATCAAATTTTCAAAAATGAAGATAAAGATGTAGAAGGAACTAAACAAGAGGACGTGGAAGGAGGAGAAGAAGAAGAAATGGAAGTTGAGGAGAATGACAAAGAAACTGAAGAGTTTACTGCAGCCCAACCAGTATCTTCAGTGCCTCGTAGTTTGAGAGCGCCTAAACATGGTAGAGGAAAACATAGACTTGAAAAAATGTTAACCAAACAACCACCACCAGTTAAAGAAGCTAAGCAGTTGAATGACAGCAAACACAAGTATGTTTTATATATTTTCTTGATATTCTAAACTTTTTAGTTGAGCTGTTTTTTGTTTTTGTTTTTATTTAAAGTTAATTTTTCACCATTTGTCAGCGCAGCTTTTACATTTCAACCTATTACACGGTTCCATATTTTGATTATGTTGAAGGAAATCCGGGAAACTCCATATTAGAAGTGGAGAATTTGCCAATTTAAAGTATGATAATTGCACTAAGATTGAGCAATTCATGCTTTATTTTTCTTCCATTTTACTCAAAAACTGTTCCAACGTTAACAAATTTCTTTTAACTTAGTATTTACAATGATCTTTAAACTTATTTTTGAAAAAAAATATTTTAAACTATTTCTAGGGGAATTACGAAGTTAAGCCTTCCTTCAAAGTATGTCCAATATTTTGGCGGGTGCGTATCTTTAAAAAAATTATGTAAAATTTCCCAATTTCCCCAAGTGAAAAATCATGTGAGTGATACAATATTTTATATTTTAGTTAGAGTTCTGATTTTTGTCCTTCTTTCATAGTATGAGGTCGATAGTCAAAAGCTGTACAGAATCTTCCCTGACGAAAACTGCCCCTTTATTTTAATGAATAGCTTTTTGCATATTTTGTTTTTTACTCATAAAATAGTTCAATTTATTCACTTTAATAAGTTGAGAGATTTTTTTCCTTGATATTTCAGCCCCATTTTATTGTCATTGACCGGTTTCAAGCATCCGCTTATCATTTAGCTGTTTTGATGTCAAGAAAATGTGGCAGGCTATCAATTAGAAATCTCTTACCAAACCATTCAGTTTAATAGGTTATATATTCATGAGTTAATCTGTCCATCTAAAATGTACAGTTTTTAATATAATTCACCCTGTTTGAGGTCAGGTTAGTGAAGTTTGTGGCGGTTATCCAGCCCAACAATATGAATAAATTCCACTGTTGTCCCACCAACATTCATAGATTAACTGTATAGGGCGTGCAGATGTAATTGATATAGATTCTTGTTTTTAGCTTATATCTCAGGCTGTATCATGTTGGTTGTTTGTAGAGAGAGTGGTCAAATCCGCTGCGATCTGAAAGATCTGTATTTTAAATGTCGGACTGTAGATATACATTTGTTGCCCTGAGGTTAGTGCTAGGCCTATTAGGTCTAACTTCTCTTTATAATTCATATCATTCCATCTGCTTATTACTAAACTTATTTAAATTTACATATACAAAGAGCCAGTAATTTCTCTAGGTCGCAGTGTATATAGTAGTTCAGACATTAAAAAAAGGCCATCATTAAACAAAAAACTTGATGATTGCAATAGTCAACCGTACTTGTTAAAATCAATCAACAATAATTTCTGATTTTGACGGAACAAAAAGAATGACCTAACTTCTCAAATATTGATTACTTTTTATGGAATTTATCTGTTATAAAATATATTCCATACATAAAAAGCCCCAATATTATTTTTCAATTGTATCATGATTCTAACTTTAACAGTTAAATTTAACTATTTTAAAAATAAATTCGTAATATTTGTTTTATATAAACCGCTTTTTCCTTATTAAAAAAAAAAAATGGTAATAAATTTCCTATTTTTATTGCAATAATTAATTAATAAAACAAATTAAAAAGGTTTTTTTTTACTATTTCGAAACTATTTTATAGCTAACTGAATAAGTGTTTTAGAAGCCATATTGCACAGTCAAGATACCATTTGCTTAGTCCGGTCTTGTATAGGTTAGAGTGAACAGAGTTTTCGCCGGATTAAGCAGTAAGTAAATAGATTAGTAATAAATAAATTGATTATTAGTAATAATCTGTTATTATTATTATTTATTGTTTCATTTTTCGTAATGTCAAACTTAGGAAGTGTGGTTTCTTTTAAATTTTAACTATATAATGATATTTATTCGAGTTTTACGCACATGTTCACCAAATTAGATTTTTAATAATATAAATACCTTAATTCTGTTTTAATGCATTTTACTCATGAAGAAACTTACAAAACTTGTTTTAGAAAGAAGAATTTTTAAAAATGAATTTGATTTCGTTTTTCTTTTTGATCGTATATTTAAATTTTTCTTTTGATAGTATTGTATGATTTACTGTGTTAGTATTTAAATATTTTAGTAAAACATACGCCAGACACTTTTTAATTAGTTTGATAAAATATTAATGTTTGATACAAATTTCTGTTATAATTATTATCATACCGGTTCCCTTTTTATCGTGTACCGGTTTAATGAATTGAGAATTCAACTTTCTTGCTTTCTTAACAAAAACCATAAGAATAAAATTATAAATCAGCAAAGATATATTTTTGAGGAATTTTTCAACTGACAATAATAAAAACTTGGATAGCTTTGTTCTGTTAGATATTTTTTACAGTAATTCACCTCAACATCTTGATCATTTTTAACAAATAATTTTCAGATACAAGATTTACTGTAAAAAAAAAAAAAAAAAAAAAACAAGAAATTTTGTATTATGTGAAATTCCAGGCAAATCTAGTGTTAGTTCTAAATATGTTACCTTGGTTATTATTAACTCCGCGGGCAAGTTGGTCAACCCATTTCCTCCCCACTCGGTCACGTTTGTTTTAATATTAAAACTAGATTATAATTTTTATTTTTGCCTTCTCTTATTGCTAGTAAGAGGAAGTAATACGATCGTGTCAAGTTTTCGAAACTGAATTTTCAACAGATATACAGTTTTTGAAGAACCCATAGTACGAAAAAAATGTTTTTAGCAGATGGTTTGTGTGAACAGAATATCTCATAAAGAAAAATCATCCAAATTTGATACCCCATTTGGATACTAGACTCACATCTGACACGAAGGTTTCGGACAAGATCCCTGAACCTGAGGTGTTTTTGTGAGTTCGCGATTTTCTCGAAAACGAGTCTGACGATTTTTTTTTTAACCTTCGTATACTATCTACACACATAAATATCCACCACTGTTATTTGATATATTTTCCCGTGAAAATTGATTTTTTGTGGTGTTCTGAAGGAGTTAGCGTTATGCTTTTATCTAAAGTACTACTTCAGTACAATGTAAGGGTTTACTACCTACATAATATTAATATACACTAGAACAATGATATAATTCCAAATTTGAATTAAATCTGTTAACTGGAAATGCGAATTTATAGAATTATACAATGTGTAGAAAATAGCTACACATGTAGTGGACATGTGTTGTTTTTTCTCTCTCTGTTATAGAACAACCCCCGAGGGGTGTAACCGACAAACCGACATAGATAAGGCCTTGATAGACCCTATGGGGGTTAGTAGGAGTAGGGTAAGCTCCCCTTTTTTTTGGTCCACGTGTCTTTCTTTATTGTGGCTGGGGTGCGACTAATCCCGCTCTCTTGCTTGATTCATTTATAAGTTCTATCAGTTTATATGATTATTTACCAAATTTCTTTCCAGTTATTTTTTTCAGTGTTTTGTACAATCTGTTTACTATTTTCATTTGGTTGATTTCGTTTGTGATATTATGTGACGAAGACCAGCCATTTTCAGTTTATATCTAAGATCTTTATATTGACCACAATTTTTTTTTTTTTTTTGAGATCTCGAGAATCACAGAAAAAGTATTTTAGAGGTGATAGCTCCATGTTCTACCAGTGCACTAAAATGATGAATCATCTCAAACTAAAGCTGATTCATTATAAAATTATTTCGGTATTTAACAGTATTAATCATATACTACTTGCTAATTCGACATTTTCTCATTCATTGCTAGACTCCTCTTTACAACACTCACAGAAAGTAATCTTAACCATTTACCTCTATAAGAAAAGCAGTGGGTGGAGAAAAGTTAACAAACAATAACTAAAAAAGAGTTAGCAGAAATGGTACCATTAACAAAATATGCTAAATTAAATGATATAAGTAGATTTTCTCTTAACGTTTTATGCGTTTATATCAAACTGATAAAAATATGAAACAATCTTTACTTGAAATTATTTTAATTGTTATACCTGATTTTGTTTTGTTATATTTGTTGAATTTTATATATTAAATTTCTTTTGAATTTCTTACCTGAACTTTTCAGGCTTATCTATTTGCTCTAAATGTAAAGCTGATGATCTCAGGATTGATAAACTCTATGCCATGTTCAACAAATTTATCAGATTAGATTACTTATAATCGAAATGCTATAGTGTTTAAAAAATTACTTTAAGAATTAAAACAAAAAATCTTACGTTTTCTAAAAGCTTTTAGTGTATTACTTTTAGACTTCTAATAATAGTTGACCATAATTTAACAGAATATTTTAAGTAATTTTGTTAATACATTTTTTAAAAAAAGTTTTCTGTCAAATTTTTATATCAATTTAATAATGATATAAAAATCATCATTAATTAATCAATTTATTGAATGATAAGTTTGTTGATATGCACTCGGATAACATTCATGCATTTCTATAAATTAGAGTCAGGCTTATCTGCCAAATTCGTAAATAATAGGTCGTAAATGTAATAAATCTTAAAAAAATATTTTTTGGAATATATGGGAAAACAGTTAATGTTCATGGTTTATAAACCAACTAAGAATCCCTCAGAGTGGGTATTCATCCTTTTAAGCTTTCAGTAATGGAGCCTAACATAATTGAGCGGAAAAACCTACCATTTTCCTTTCTCTGGGATTTTAATTGGTTAAACTTCATTCCTTGTAGTTGAAGAGGAAATAAGAAAAGTAAAATGAAGAAAATTTTCTCTTATCCTCAAAAACTTTAGTTTCCTATCAGGTTTACATTATGGATATATTGTCCAGGTTTTAATGCCTTGCTTATACCAAATATTAGTAATAATTTTTTACTTTCGTCCAAATACCTACAAAAGATGAAAAAATTCATTCAGTGCTCTACGGGCTACATACAAGGATGAAGCAAAAAAAAAATAAAAATCATCAGGTAGTGTACTTTCACAGTTCATCATCCATCCTATTATCTCTGGAACTGCCACTGAAGTTCAGGCAGACAACGCATTGATTGAACCGAATCCCCTGGAACTGTTTTCCAGAAAAAAAAAAAAATCAGAATAACTTGTGCGGAATGTTCCCCTTTTAATTATGTTAGCTTATTCTGCAAGAGCCATAACTTTTATTACTTTATCTTTTTTATTACCACCATGATAACAATTCCTTAAATTTATATATTAAAATTATATTTTCAGTAGAGTGTGAATCACAAGGTCTGAAAAATCTTAATTAATTTAGATATTTTTCAGTTCTTTCATAAGATTGGATTCTTACTTCTTTTGTTTGAGGGGAAGAGTTTGCCAAGACTCGGTTGTAATAAACTAGGTACTTTACAAAATTAAAAAGATTAAACATGTTACTCATAGGTATTTTCAACTTAAAATTAGGGCCAGACAGGGCCGGGAAGGTTGTGAAACGGCATAGATCTATATGAAACATCAATTTAGTTAAAATATTTTGTTGATTATAATAAACTGTAATGTTAAAAATCGATTGATTACCCATTTTCCTAAATTTGTTAATGTGGTCTTTAATTTTTTTACAGAAACATGAGGAAGAAAAAGAAGTCTGTACAGAATGAAAACACAAGTGAAACCAATGAAGAATCAAATAAAGGTAAGGTAACCGAAGCGATACAACCAAAAAAACAAGGACAAGTCAACAATAAAACTGATATTACAAACTCTAATGTAAATAATAATAATAATAATAATAAGGAAATACCAACAACGGATGTTAGTACAAATAATGTAGCTAGTGAAAACGTACAACAGATCAAAAAGAAACGAAAACGTAATAAAAAAAAAAATAAACAATCGAATGCGACCAATGAAATGGAACAGGGAACAACAGAAGAAAGAGGAGCAGATGATGTAGCAGATGGCGAGGATCAAAGTTTGCCAAAGAAGAGGGTCATTGATGATGAAGGCGGTAGTCCAAGTAAGAAAAAGAAAAAGAAGCAAGTTGTTGTCAAAGATGCTGCTGGTAAACAGATAAAAGTTGACGAAAGCACAATAGAAAAGGACCAACCAAAAGAATCTAAAAAGAAGAAAAAGGGTAAACAGACTGGAAATGTTGGTAAAAATGTACAACAAAAGAATGTTGAACATGAGAAAACCGAAGGTAATGTAGAAAATGAAGAAAGGGCAGCAACCGGCGGGCAGACAACCGGAAAGAAAAAAAGAAGAAGGAATAGGAAAAAGAAAGAAGGGCCAGCAGCTGATGGGGGTGAAAACGGTGAACAAAATACTGTATCACAGAAAGCAGCTGTTGCTGCACCAGAAGCTAAAGATTCTGGATCGCCAGGACGAAAATCTCCATCCAATCAGAATTTAAATACGGTAGCAACAGCAGAAGCAGAAGAAGAAGAAGTGGTTGGAGACGATGGTAATACAGCAACAGATCAGACTGGAAAGAAAAAAAAGAGAAGAAGGAAGAAGAAGCAGCAACCGCAGTCGGCCGATGAAAATAAACAGACAAATTCTACGGAAAGTAATAATAACAACGCCGCCGCCGGGAAAGCGCAAGTGAATAATAATAAAGTTCAAAAACCCGTTGAAAAGAATCAACAACAGCCGGCGCCTAGTCCAAAAAAAAAGAAAAAGGTTGGTAATTAAGTTTAAATAAGAAAAAAAAAAAGTATATATTTTTCAAATTGTTTTGATTTGATTTTTTTTTTTTTATATTTTTATTTTTTAATTTTTGTTTTTCATACAATTTTTTTTTTCCTTTCTAGAACATTCTAAAAGCTACAAAAGTTGACAACAAATAACAATGAAAAATGTTACCTTAATTTTTTCTTTTTATATAATTTGTAATATATTTATATTATGAGATATTTTGATATTGTTTCATTGCTTCTGATTTCAGTTAATTTTTTTTTTCTAAGTTATATAATAATTTGTTTAATGAACAGTTTTGGTATTGTGTTTGTTTCTACTTATTATATAGTTGTGGATAGTAATTTTATTTTCAAAACTTGTTCAAAAAATTTTATAATTTACCATGTCATTAAAGGTCATTCAGTGAGATTTTCTTCAGTTATATAAATATGGCCTGTTTAGTTGAATATTTTCTTAATGTTCTACTATCTTTTATTCATCAGTATTTTATTTGTATATGTACAGATAACGCTTAGTATTTGCAAAATAATCTCGTGAAAAAGACGGAATTCTTTGAAATCCACAGTAAATGCAGAAAAAACTATAAATACCGGGTCTAATTTGTATTGGAAATATTGATCTTCAAAGTTACATGGCATTTATACTGTTGGGGCCCTCAGCATTCTTAAATCTGACAATAGTTGGTTACAGTATTTAGATTGTCTGGCGTTGAGAAATGCTTCTTTAGATATTTTTTTTTTATAGCTACTGTTGATTTATTGTAGGTTGGGCACTATTAACTTTTAGTGTAAAAATACAAAAAATATTACCTGACCTAGTTTTTTTTTATGAAGTTACATTTTTATTGTTCTACAGGTAAGTGTGATCGAAGTATCCACTGGGAAAGAGTATTAACTGAGGTGCTTTGGTCCTCACAAATTTTTTTCACAAATCGCCTATTCCAGTTTGTGGCCATCGACAGGTTTCGATATCTTTAAGGGTGTTCTTAATAAATAGTATGAAAGCCACAAAATATAGAAGGCAAATCCAGTTTTAACTCTTTGTGTGAAAACTGATTTTGCCAAAGTCCATTTAATAATAACATATTATTTATCAAGACATCCTATGGACGGGCGTAAGCCTAAAAAACTAGGTCGATGAGCAAAGAATGAAACAGAAGGCTTTCTAGAAAAAAAAAATATCTGATATTTTTTGTTGACCTGTTTAAAAAGTGAGATGCAACCAGGGAACTATTTTTTTTTCTCTCTTTTGTATGTTTTCGGGCTTCGCCCTTTTTTTGGGGGTGATTTGACTTGAAGACCCAGTTGAGCAAGGGAAGGATTAGTGAAATGAATATTGTCAAGTTGTCAGTTGCTGTTTAAACAACAAAATTTTAGTTGCTCATTTTTCAAGATTTTTAGTATTATTTAGAAGTCTGTGGTTCTCATTACAACAGAGATGGATTGGATGGATGAATTAAAAAAAAAAAATTATTCATTGAACAGGATTTTTCTATTTAATGTGACAATTTTCAGATAGTATTTGACCTTCCCTTTCCTCATTTAGTTTTACAATAGTTGTCTATTCGTTTACATTTTTAAAAACTATTTTTTAACGTTTGTGAAACGGTTAACTTGTAAAGTTCATCTTATGCGAATTATTCGATTTCTAAAAGTAGTTTGAATAATTTTTGAAAAAAAAACTAAGTTCGTTACCCGATTAAACAATGAAGAATGTAACTGAATACAGTTTCTTTATCAGCAACAGCGACATGAAAGATGTAAAAATACCAGCTCAAAGGGGAATTACTGCCAACCAATCTCATCCCTGGTAATCATCACAGTTCTAGTTGTAATTATCTGTTGAATATTTTATAAACGCTAATGTAGGATTACACAGTGCTAAACTGATATAAAAATTTAGTTATCTAATTATTGAATGGGACAACTACCGTTGCAAGTTTCAAGAATTGGTGAATCCTTTATTTCTCCCACTTAAAGGATTCTGAGCAACGAATATTATTGCAAAACAGAAGCGTCTACTGTACTTTTTCTAAGCATATTATAGTAATAATATAGCTAAGCTAAAGTCCAACTTTCTGAATTTCCATTTGACTTTTCAACTGATGAATTTATTTAAGTGCCAGAATGTGCTAGTTGTTTGAGGACATTATATTGTTAAAACAAAAAAAAAAATTAGTTTTTAATGTTTCTTTAATTTAGCCTCTTTTTACTTTCTCTTAATTTTAAGATATTAAATGTGCCAGAAGAATTTTTACTGTGAATATTTTTATAATGTGAGAAAAAATATGTTTAATGTGATGGAGAAGGGGAGGTTTACTAGCAAGTTGATGATATTTTTCTGACAAAAGTTTAGATTGAAATTAATAAATTTTAGAGCACACTGAGGTGATTGATTTCAGTAACCACTTGAAAGATTTAAACAAGTCAGGGTATGTAATGATAAACCAAACAGGTTTTCCACATAGTTGGTTTAGATACTGATTTTTAGTATTTTTTTTATTTATGTTTTAAACATAGAATGATCTTTAGTGATGCTTAGGGTTTAATATTTCAAAAGAAATGAAGTAAAATTGAATCCAAGAAACATTTTATGTAAAAAAAAAAAAAAAATGCAAAACCATTTTTGAGTGAAGCTTTGTGATATTATGTATAAAACTATAAAAACTAATAAAAGAAAAGTGGGGTGTTTATTATTATAATTATTTCTATTAAGTTATGAACGAAATTCCTGAATTTAATTTTTTTTTTGTACATTTTTACAGAGATGATTTGGTGTTTTTTTTTATGGTATCTTCCGCAATATTTCATTAATGATTACTACAAATTGTCTATGCTCTAGAGGTTTTCTCTCCAGTTTTATGGCTTTTCCAGATGAAAAAAAAAAACAAGAAATTTAATTGTTGAAAGTCTATTTTTTCAAGTGTATAAAATAATGAAGCTTGTAAAAAAAAAAAAGTATGAAAAACTGTTTAGTGTATAAGTTTTATATTATACCTCAGGTATTTTGTTGGTATTGTTTTTAAAAATAGAAGATTTGGAAAAAAGGATTTGTATACTAAAATGTTGGAAAAATTAAGTACACCGGAGTTAAAAAAAAAATTTTTTTGTGAAAACGGAGCAAGGATTAGTTTACAAGAAATAAACATTTTGAAAAATATATTTGTTTGTTTTTAATAATTTGTTTTATAAATGTGAATTCCCCAATACTTGTTTATACGACAGGATTGTACTCTAATTATAGCTGCATTTGTGTTGTATGGAAAAAGAGCAAGTAAACTTAAACCACTTACTAGACAAAATGGCAAAATATAGATATATATCGGTAATTCTGACGGTATATATATGAATAAAGTAAAAGTAAAGTAATGCCTATTTTTTCAGGCGGGCTTAACGTCCAACTACCACGCATATATATATATATATAGAGAGAGAGAGAGAGAGAGAGAGTTTTACTAACTATATATACATACATATATACCGTTAGAATTACCGAAGCATGATCGTAAGTGTGAATCGGTATACCATGTTAGGAACTTGTGCGAAAACAGTATGGTCTCTCTTGCATTTACATGATTGGGTTTTGCTTCAACCAAAAGTTTCTGCAAACAGTACTTACTGCTTTGTCACTTACTACTTGCCATTACAGAAATGCCGGTAAGAGTTGTCAAATGGCCCATTGTGGTGTTGACAAGTTACTGGACCCACAAGCAATCCAGTAAGCCATATCATCGGCAAAGAAATGAAGCTATGACTTGCGTCATATAGTTATGACTCTGGTTCTTTTGCCACATTGTGATTTAATTTCTGCCACAAGGCAGAATAATTTCACCACCGTCACCATTTGTCCACTAAACTTTCTCTGCCAGCAATTATTTCAGCCCCCGAATGAATTGTAAAGTAACTTGAATCAACATTTGCAGTAGAGGTATCTAGAGAATTTACATGCAAAGTGAGACCAGTAAAAATGAGACATGTGCAGATACACCTGCTTGTGACACTTTGGTGATTCTAATGTCATCTTAGTTTGATTCTGAAGTTATCAAAGTGGTATTTATCTTTATTTGTGTCAATTTCTGAGGACGGAGATTGGTTTTGACCAGGAATCTGTATATCATGCTGTGAAACTTGTAAGAAGAAATCCGTCAGCTTTGAAATCTTGGACTCTGAATCCAAAGCCTTTTCTTGTTTCTTTTTTGATGATTTTCGCTTTTGTGCACCACCTAACTTGATACGTTTTATCCTGTCTTTGGGGGGGGGGGGGCTGTAAAATACAGAAATAAAAGAATATTTTGTTTGAATTATTATGCGCTAATTCAACACAGTTATATAATAACTTGGGCAAAAACATTATGTCTCTAAAAGCAAATATAAAGTATTGGATAAACTACAAATTTAATAATTTTTCCTAAAAGCTCTATTTTTTAAAAAGTGTACAGGTAATATATTTTCATATAAATATCGCCTACTTAATCTATCATTAGCGGGTTTTTAAATGAACAATTTACGTACGGTATTTCTGAGACTACCTTGGCTTTTATACCTCTCAACAAGTAGTCTGAAGATATATGTGATTAAGAATTTCTGCTTAATTTTTTGTCATTATGAAAATTTAAACATAATTTAATTTGAACGGCAAGTATAAGGAAAACTTATTATTTTAAAAACCTGCTAATGATAGATTAAGTAGGCGATATATATTTATATGACAATATATTATACTCTTTTTAAAAAAATAGAGTTTTAGGGAAAAATCATTTGTGTACCTTTTGTAGTTTAGCCAATAATTTATGCTGGCTTTTAGAGACAGAATGTTTTTGTCTAAAAAAATTTTTGTACCTTTAAATAATAAATAAGCTTTGTTTATATAACGAATAAATTAATATGCGCTTTAAAGATTATATAAAATTTGAAATAATAAAGTTATTATGAAGAATACAAATTTTCCAGATCCAAAATGTACCGCATTCTAGATTTGAAGAGAGAACTTTAAGATACTGTAACCAATCATTTCTCGAATTTAGTTTCCTTCTAAATTTTCGGAAATCAGCTTTATATATTTTGTAATTTCCACACTCAGTTAATTGAAAGTGAGTTAAAAAAAATACGAATGTATTATAAGAAGTAATAAAAGACAAATAACATTTTTTTTAAATTGATTTATACATTTCCTTAGGCTTACTTTAATGTTATCTGGGAATTTGATCAGCCCAGTATATGGCTGTTTTTATTCAATACTGACCGTTTTCGGATTTTCCATCATTGTCCGAATGGGTTAGGTCATGCTCCCATATTATTACTATCTTTTCAACAAAAACCATAATTTCCATTACAGATAATACAGTATTCAACATAAATATGCAAGGGTTATGTGTCCTACACCAGAAATATCATATTTGAAATTCTTAACATTTGAATATAAAGAATTGAATACTACACTCTTGGAAAAGATTTACATGTTGCTTTTATTCTTATGAATAACACAAGGAAAATTTAGTTCTCAAGAAAAAAAAATCTGGAGTGAAACACACACAACCTTCCCTTACTCCTGTTCTCAAAATTATAATTGACAAATGTTATAGTTTATGTACCAAATTTAACGAAATTCGTCGAAAACTGAAAAAAATGTTTAGTAAAAGCGTACTTGCGGTTTACTAATTTTCTTAAAACTCGGAATTTTGGCCATCTATTTATTTCTAATTAATTTTGTTTGGATGATAGAATTGTATAATATGATAGCACTTCAGAGGAAGCTGTAACCCCCACCCCTCCCCTAAAAGTGCCCTTAAATGAAGAGAAATGTTTTAAATAAAAGTTGTAGATCATTGTATGTTTAGTTTATATGTGATTTTTCAAGAAAATCGTCCGAGCCATTGTTGAGAAAATCGCGAAAAAGTTAAAAAAAATCTCTTAGTAAAGTAAACGCGCTTACGGTTATCCGCTTTTTTTCAAACTCGGAATTTCAACAACATATTTAGTTCTAATTAACATTATTTAGATAACAGAATTGTCTAATAAACTGAAATAGCACTCTAAATGAAAACCCAACCCCACCCCACCCCCAGAAGTTCCCTTAAATGGATTTTTCTGGAGAAATGTTTCAAATAAAAGTTGTAGCACATTCTACATGTAGTTGATGTACCAAGTTTAAAGAAAATCTTTGGAGCATTTTTGAGAAAATCGGAAAAACATAAAAAAAACAATAAGTAAAGTAGTTCATCCGGGTGAAGATTTTTGACAGATAACGTACTGTCTGATCCAATGGTGATGCCTAAACGTAATATCAAGTTTCAATTTTCTACGATTTTTCGTTTTTGAGCTATACTGTCCACATACATACTCAGACCATTTTCTAAAAACCACTTTTTTGGACTCAGGGAACCTCAAAACGGATATTTCCGGTAAAAACTCGATATCGAAAATTTGGCACGATTACAATACTTCCTCTTTCTAGTAGTAAGAGAAAGTAAAAAAGAACCTCTTAAGATAACAAGGATTGTGTATCCGTTGTTCTGACAGAGCTTCTTTTCATAAATTTTGAACAGTTTCAAATTGTTTCTTTAACGGTCAAATGTAGCTCATCAATTTCCTGTAAAGAGTTGATTTCCACTTAAAGTTCCTATCATATACTAGAATAAAGTCAACTCTTTCTACATTATCTACATAAATATTATCCAATAGAATTTTGACGAAAGCGATCAGAATTAAAAAATAATGAAGCATACTTAAAGATGGATAAAATCACATATATTTATCCAGCATTGAGGGTCACTTACATATTTAACTATTTCAGTATCATACCAGAAACATTTTTTAAAATGTCTAATTTGTAACTATCATCTATTCAGGATGTTTAGCCAACTGAGAGAATTTAAAAGATGATACTAAATTTCATTTGCTATAAAGAAAAGGATACAAAACCATTTTTAGAAGATTAAATATTTAATGAAAAAATAAATTCTTTAGAAAATGATTTTTAGAAATTATTCTTGTAAAATGACTCTTAAAACCTAATTATGCCACAGAATATTTTCTGCCTGGATATATTTTTGCCAGAATTGTATAAAATATTTAATTGTCAAGAGTTGTTTCAATAATCAAAACCCTAAATTAACATTCTCAAAATATAGCTAAGATAAGTGAAAATAAAAAAAAGAAATCACTATATAATCTGAATTTATTTTTAATAGAATAACTAAACTGCACCATGTATTACAATATAAAGAAAATTACTTCTTCTTTAAATTACTTTACTAGCAATGAGACTGCAACTCAGCAGTCTTTCAGAATTTGCTATTTTACTCAAAAGAGAACGATCACTTGAACAATATTTTTTGCAGAAATTTGCAACTCACCAGTGAATAGGCTCATTAGTCAACATCAACTCACTCTACTTCAATACAAATTGCTCACTCTACTTCAATTATAAATTGCTGAATAATATTTTAGATTTCCATTTCTGTAAAAAAGGATAGTGAAATAATAAAACAGCCCTAAAAAATTTTCTGACCAAGTTCTGAAACTTCATGACAAATTTGTGAATACTTTGAAATCATTACTTAGATAAAATTTAGCTTAAATTAGGTCAACATCTCTAAATGAGAGGCTAAGCATCTCAGTTTTAAGATATTCATCATATTGAAATATCTGCATACCGTGAGTCAAAGATATTCATTTTCTTCAAATTAATACATAAATTAACATTACAACGTAGATCTTGTTTAATGTTTAAAAAAACCACGACAACAATCAATCACATATAAAAAAACATTCTTATCATCTCATTTGGTCCAGTATCACAATTATTAAGTTTTATTTCCCAAGTAATTAAATCATTGACAAAAAAACTTTTAATTAGAGCATCTAAAAATAAAATGGCGTCTTTTCAAAAAGATCCAAAACCTGAAAAAAATGATGTGTAATTTAATAAAATTCAAAATTTTATTTTTCTTACAAATTCTAGTCTACATTAAAATCAATTTAAAAAAAATACATTATTAACATAATTTTATATTATTTTTGTGAATTTTTTTAAAAATAATCTTTTCTAATGATTTACGCAATTTTTTGTTTTTTGTTTATTTATTTGAAATTTACAACTGTATATTCAAATACAATAACTATCTAAATATCTAAATATGCTATACAAAGAAAATATGGCTTGATGGTCTTGAATGGTATCATCCAGTGATGAATACCATTAAGTAATTATGAGGTCGCGGGGGCCATCGACGCTTCAAGCGTCGTTGTGTGTTTCCTGGGAGGGTTTGAAATGAGAGTGCCTTAGCTAGAGGGTTAGAGTGAGATTGAATTCCTGAATGAAATCTGTTGTAGATAGATGAGGCAAGGGTGGAGAGGAAGGGAATGTTGAGGTCAGTGTGTAAGGTGAGATTGGATACGTAATAAGAACAACCTGTGATATGTCGGAGGATGTTTGATTGAAGAGTTTGGATTCGGTTCAGGTTGGAACGCTTTGCCGTCCCGTACAGTTCTAGTCCATATGTCCATAGATGTCTTAGTAAGGATGTGCATAATAGTCTTTTATTCGAAAGAGATAATTTAGATCGATTACCGAGAAGTCTATGGAAGAGCCGAAAACGATTTTTGAAGTCGCAGCGTTTGAGTCGTGTGTGAGGATTCCATGTAAGTCTCGTGTCTAGGTACGGTCCAAGATAACGCACATGGTCAGCAGGTGGGATGGGTGTTCCATTTAGATGGATAGGAGGGAGAGTTTTATGATTTAAGGTGAAATTTATGTACTTGCATTTACATATATTTACTTTGATTTTCCATTTTCTAAGCCAGGTTTCATGTAGTGTAAGATGAGATTGCAGCGAACGGATAGCAATAACAGGATCGGAGTTAGGTGACAAGATTGCCGTATCATCAGCGAAAGTGAATACTGAAGTATTTGGGTGAGTGGGAATATCAGCTGTATATATTAAATAAAGGAGGGTGCAAGGATGCTACCTTGGGGTACGCCGGCGTGAATTGGATGAGACCATCAAGCCATATTTTCTTTGTATAGCATATTTAGATATTTAGATAGTTGGATGGAAGAGAATACGGTGCCTTCACAGACTTGGAAGAATCTGTCTGGTAGATAAGACTTTAGGATTAAGCAGTAGGTACTGGGAAGAATGTCCTTGAGCTTTGATAATAAACCGTCATGCTATATCCTGTCGAAAGCATGTTCAATGTCTAAGAAGACTCCTGGGCAATAATGTTTGAGATCAAGGGAAGAGGCGATGGTGTCTACTACTCGATGAGTTTGTTGGATGGAGGAGTGAGAGGATCTAAAGCCAAATTGATGGTTAGGTAAAATTTTGAGGGTTTCTGTGATTGAATAGAGGCGTTTAATTAGAAGTTTTTATAGGATTTTTCCGAGGATAGGAAGAAGGTTAATGGGACGATAGGACGACGGAAAGTGAGTGGGTTTTTTGGGTTTAGGAATCATTCGAATTGTAGAAAATTAACACAGTATTGGGAAGTGAGTAGTTCTGAGGACTGCATTGAAGATGTATGTGAGAAATAGAAGGGCTTTTTTAGGAAGCTGAAAAAGAATTTGAGAAGTTATTAGGTCATATCCAGGACTTTTTTTTAGAAAGTTTTCTAATTTCAGACGGTATGAATGGTTTAGGAGGCAGAGACTGAGGTAAGGGAACGGCAAGGCTTGATATCACGTCTTCGTTGGTTTGTGCATCTTGTAGCTCTTGATATGGAGTGAATACTGAGCAAAGGTGTGGCGAGGTGATGTAGCAAAGAGATTGGCTTTTTCTTCGTCAGATTTGGCCCAGACGCTGTTGTCATGTCGAAGAAGAGAGGATGTATGTTTGTATTTTAGTAAATGATTTGTGGCGTCCATAA
Organism: Triatoma infestans; assembly: GCA_011037195.1. Classification (NCBI taxonomy): domain Eukaryota; kingdom Metazoa; phylum Arthropoda; class Insecta; order Hemiptera; family Reduviidae; genus Triatoma; species Triatoma infestans. The sequence continues at coordinate 22,659 of JAAEAF010011237.1, forward strand.
AGAATTATCCTTATTTGTTAATGTTTTAGTATATGTGGTGTAGTTAGTATTGTAATTTTCGTATATTTCCTTTTTCAGCTGTCGGGTTAGTTGGTTGAAGGATATCTTTTTCGTTGCCATTTGGCTCGTGCTTGTCTTTTGCGTGCGATGTGTATTGGAAGATTATAGGCAATGGGTTTGTGATAGAATACATTCGTTTTTGTAGTTGTCGTCCAAATGCTTTGTTGTATTGAGTTAGTTAGGTCGTATACATTATGGTCTAGTTGTTGGGAAGTCTTTATAGGCATTTTTAAGTGTAGTTTCTGTTCAAGCTTCATTCTGAGTAGATCCCAATCGACAGGTCCGGTAATAAGAGTGGATTTCTGAGGTTTTGGTTTAGGGGAGAGATCCAACACAAGTAAGACAGGGCTGTGGTCAGAAGAAAGGTCATTTAGGTAAAGGTGTGCAATGTAGAGATGTTGTGCAAATGAAGAAGTCGAGAAGGTCAGGGTGTTTAGATAAGGAAGAAGGTGCCAGTATGTTGGATGTGAGGGAGAAAGAAAGCCGTAATTGTTTAAATATAGGACATCGTGTAAGTCACGTCCGCGCGGGTTGGAGACTCGACTACCCTAGTAGGGGTGTTTTGCGTTATAGCCGCTACCACAAATGAAGTTAGGATTGAGCGACTGGAACAATGTAGTAAATTGGGTATAGCTGATGATTTTGTTTGGGGGACAATATACAGCTGCTAGGGTATAAGCAAAAGGATGGCATTGCAAGGAAACTGCAGTGGATTGGAGATAGTTGAGCGAATTAGAAGGCATTAGAAAATGAGATAATGATTTATGTATAAGGATAGCTGTTCCACCATTCATGTAATGGTACCATCCGGGTGATCGGTCCTATATGTCGTATAGTCAGGAATGTGAAAATAAGATCGGTCTGTGAAGTGAGTTTAAGAAATGAGCGCAATGTCTATTCGACTAGTTATTGTCTGTGATTGTTAAGTCCGTTAGCGTTCCATATAAGAATTATTAGAGAATTCTGGGTTGCAGGCATTAAGGTTTGAGACGGGGGAGGAGATTGTTTACAACAGATGTGAGGAGTGAGATAAGAGGTGTAATTAAAGATTTGAATTCATTGATAAAGGAGGTCAGTACGTTGGTAATGTCTGCTGAGGATTGAGAAGGTGGTTGAGGAATGTCTGAGAGTTGGATGGACCCGCGACCACTGGCGCAAATAACGTTGAGCCTGACCTCCTCTTGGTTATATATTGAAGAAGTGGAGGGAAGTCAGCCTTCTGATGTTGAAATTGGATTTACGCAATTTAAAATAAAAAATGAATTATTAATCTAATTACGCTGTAATTCAAAATGAAAAAAGATATATTAAAATGGGAATTTCAATACTTATTTCTTATAAATAATACTAAAAAGGAGTCAAAATTATACTACTACACTATTTAATTACACGGAAGGATTATTCAGGATTTCGCGCTCACTGGAAGGCTGCCACCTAACACTTCCTCACTCTTTCCTTCCTTGTTCTGTTCTGGTGAACACCAATATTATACGTAAGTAAAATTAGATCAAGATGATTTAGGTAAATTAATAAATATTTAAAATAATTCATTTCACAAATTATTATGTAAACCGTAAGTATTAAAAAATAAGTAAGAATTATCATTTTTATTGGTTGTTTAAACTAAATGAAATAAATTATGTCAAATACCCCTATTAATTGATAGACGAGTGCCGATTAGACACAGCAACATTGTTTTTGAAGGCAAATTTATATTGGATTTCATGTAATGTAATGGGTGTTTTTAACAAAACAAAAAATGGTCAGAAATTCAGGTAGAAGAATAATTCGGAATTTTTATCTTTTATAATAAAATGGATTTTTAAGATTATTTTGAATGCTGGGTTCGATTTTTCGAATGCTGGACAAAGGAAATTAAACAAATAATTAGGTTAACTAAGTCCACTAACTCAATATAATTTTCATATTAGAAATTATTGTGATAATTTTGTAATTAGAAATTATCGATGAATTAAGAATTATTTAAAATCACATACCTGCCAGTTGTACAAAGTTCGATGCTTCAGTTTTATGATGTCCTTATTTCTTCAAACACTTTTCTGGATTTCCTTTCCTTTTTTTTCTTGGTAGAATGACTTCACATTCACATGTAATTAATTAATTGTAAATTAGCTCTTAAATGAATTTCTTAGTGATCTGTTCCATTCTGAAATCCCTTATTTGTAGATGCAATTTTTTAATTTTTGTTTTTTAACACCAAAACACTCACACTAATTACTTAAAAGTCTATTATAAAACAAAATTTCAATCATTCTCATAGGTACCTATCTCAACAATTTTCAGACAAACTTAGCTGAATCCGGTTGAATTTAGGCAAAATTCTGTATGCCTAATTTTTTGCTTTTCTAATTTCAGGTAAACAAAAAAATCACGACGATACTTTGCTATACTAAAATGGTTAGCGGTTTTTTTCTGTGATTACTGCCACATCTTCAAACACATAGGAAATTCTGAAAGCTAACCTTCAAGTTTCAAAGATTAAGGCAGGAAGAATTCGTTAAATTATTTTTTTTTTTTTTTAAATTAATACAGATGAAAATTAAACTTTATGATTATACAAGAAATTGAAAGAAGTTTTTTATATATTGCAGATTTGATTGATTTGTTCTTTTATTAACATGAATTAATGTTTAATTTCCGCACTTCACAGATTTTTTTTTAAAAGAAAACTTTTTATAAACATTGGAAAAATCAAAGTTTATATTTATGTAAAAATTCAAACATTCCAACTAGTTCACTTAACTTTCACAATTGTTTAACTTGGCTGAATTTTCACTTAATTTCTATATTTGTGAATTTGAATACTTATTTATAACAAAAAGAATCATTTACCATAACGCGTGCAAAACTGTTCAATGAATGAAGAAGTTATCTCCCCCACTACTATCGGCCTAAGTATGTTTGGAATATATGTAATTTAATTAATAAATAGCAGGTTACTTACTACTGGAGGATAGGCTATTTAAAAACATTTTACGTTTTTAAAATTTGTAAACAGAAATTATGATTTATAATATATTTAAACTTACTGAATTTTAATTTATCTATTACTAGTTTTCTTTAATGTTTGAGATTATTAAATAATTTTGTATCAGATGAAGACACTGTAATTAAAAAAACTATAAATAATTTTATAAGACCGATTGAAAAAGAAGAAAGTAAAAATGGATCAATCATAAATTAATTGACCATATCTTGTAAGTTCTAA
>JAAEAF010011238.1:0-29986 GCA_011037195.1 Triatoma infestans
AGACGAAAATGTTTCTTTTAATCTTGTATCCGAACAATTTACAAAATCTGTAATATAATTGCCGATTTTCTTAATAACACCCTGACTTGTTATTTTGGCAAATAAACTTATTGCATATTTTAACTGTTGCGTTAGAAGTTAACCAAGTTAAACAGTTCTTACCAACTGTTTTATCGTTATCCACAAATTACATTACACTCGTTCTTATACTCTCCTTGGTAGCAAAAGTTAAATTTATTAGTTAAATAACTACCCATTTCTGTTTTATTAAATATTCCAGCAAAGTCCTGTGTTATATCCAAATCCATTAGGTAGTAATCTTCCTCTTTTAGTACTGGGATTGTGCATTTTTCGGTTGCGGCTAAATCTTTATTTTGCGTTTTGTGTAATAGGTTTAGGTTTACACGTAGACAAAATTAGGCAAAGGTTTGGTTTTGGTAAGGTACGCAAAATAAAGATTTAGCCGCAACCGAAAAATGCACAATCCCAGTTTACCAGTCTTGTTTACCAGTCCCCTGTAAAATGTACAGGGATTGTACATTTTTCGGTTGCGGCTAAATCTTTATTTTGCGTACCTTACCAAAACCAAACCTTTGCCTAATTTTGTCTACGTGTAAACCTAAACCTATTACACAAAACACCCCGAGGACAGCCGAACTACAGAGCCGAAAATGGTCGACCCGTCCTTATTCGTCGGCAGATACTGCATGGGCTCTCACAAAGTGTTAAGTGTTTCTCAGCTCTATGGAAGATACAGACCCGTTTTGCGACAATATAATGCTTGTTAAAATATGTTCTACCTAATGGATTTGGATATAACACAGGACTTTGCTGGAATATTTAATAAAACAGAAATGGGTAGTTATTTAACTAATAAATTTAACTTTTGCTACCAAGGAGAGTATAAGAACGAGTGTAATGTAATTTGTGGATAACGATAAAACAGTTGGTAAGAACTGTTTAACTTGGTTAACTTCTAACGCAACAGTTAAAATATGCAATAAGTTTATTTGCCAAAATAACAAGTCAGGGTGTTAATAAGAAAATCGGCAATTATATTACAGATTTTGTAAATTGTTCGGATACAAGATTAAAAGAAACATTTTCGTCTACTTCTACCAAAGAACATGGTATTACAAGACTAGAAGCTACAATTTATAACTACTGTATTGGAAAATTATTACAAAGCAACCGACGATATGTACAACCCTCTGGAAGACTGTTTATCCCTATTGGAAAGTAGTAAACGTTATTTCCGTCAAGCTCCAATGTATTCTGTTTCTTTTGCAAAAGATGTGGACAAGGCTAACAGACACTTTACAGAACAGTTGTTGCCTTGTATTTAATAATTTGTTACAGTATGTATATTGGGCGAATAAGAACACACGAAAGTTGACTGGTATACAGTTAAACCTACCGGAAAATACCAAGAACAGAGAAAAAAAAAAAATGATAAATTATGTTGTTTCGACATTTCGTTTTAACTCTCTACCAGTTAATTATATATTATATTGTAGAAGATTGTGTAAACAAAGATATTGTACAGATTGCGCAAAAATGTTACATTAAAAACGTTGGGGAAACGTATTTCTCAAAAACTGGAACACTTTTTTCTACCATACCAGGAAGTGTAGATATCGAAAAGACAGGATTGGTCTCTACCAATAATGTAATTTTTTTTCATTTCTTAACGGAAGAGAGCTAACATAACCAACACGCTATTGCCATATACAGTAAAAGAAATAGAACTCCCACCTCTAATGTATGTACCATCTGCAAAGAAACGACACTTAGTTGTGCAAAAATGTTACATTAAATGCGTATTTCTCAAAACACTGGGACACTGTTTTATACCATACCATAGATATCGAAAAGACAGGATTGGTACCATGTCTTACGGAAGAGAGCCGGTAGGCTATTGCCATATACAGTAAAAGAAATAGAACTCCCATGTATGGGTAAAGAAACGACACTTAGAACTAGGTGGATTTAAAAAGAAGGAAGATAGACTATATACAGAAAAAACTACAGAAAGAGGAATACAAGCAACTGGTGGAAAACGAGTTGACAGAATTTAAAATATTAAACCACATTGCAAAACTTTGGACACAACTGGTGTTTCCCGTAAACAACAAAAGAACTTTTATATATGCAGAAAAAGAAGAGTGCAAGAACTAAAAGGGTACCACAAAAACAAAAACAAAAAACAAAAAATAGTGCCTATTGTAATAAAATGGTTACATTATAATACCGAAAAATGGGTTGGATATAATTTCCTCACCTACCGAGAGAAACCATTTTTAACATTTACTGGTGTAACAAGTTACAATGGACACTCGTTTGCCAAAATAGAGAAGATGGAATTTTGCACAGAAAAAATATACAAGGTACCGCTTTCAACACAACAGGAGAACGATAAAGAAATAAGAGGTCGTGTTAAAGTTTCTGAGTTCAACCGGTTAGAAGCAGTAATTTTGGTAGGCCTTAAACTACTTCCTTATAGAAATAGACATTGCTGGTTAGTAAGAGAAATGCAAGACTTAGCTTTAGATTTTGACTATAAATTTGGACAATTTAGATAAGTTAAAACATACTCTGCCAGTAGACATAAAAAGATTTGTGTGTGTGTGTGTGTGTGTGTGTAAATTATGTATATTATTACCAAGATTATAGTATAAGGTATGGATTTTGTAATTAAACAAAATATTATGTTTGTGTTATTTATAATAGAACCGTACACATCTATGTGTTATGAGAGAAAAATAATAGAGAAAACGGTGATCAATTTTTACTTTTAATGGTTGCAATTATTTCCTTTCTTTCGTATTGCAAAAATAGAGAAACATGTATTTTTTTTATTTCTGTCAATTATTCACTTAACAGCATGTAGTGCGCGCGCGCGCGTATGTGTGTGTGTGTGTGTGTATGTGCCAGGGCTCGTAAGAAGGTGTAGGAATGTGATCTGACTAAGCAAAAATACTTCTGTGTTATAATTTCCGTCTAATAAAAACAAGTTAAAACATTAAACAGAACTAGTAATGATTTTCCTTTTTTTTTGGGAATATTTTGACTAATTTCTTCCAAATGACTATAGAATATATTTATATTTCTAATCGGTACCAATTACAACAAGTTTGGGGACCAGACACTTGTATGTTTGCAGTATTTTTTGTTTGTTTGTTTTAAACAGCTTTAACTATTAGACGTTAGACAACAGCTACAAACAAAAGATTTTTGAATTTTTTATATAACGCAATCATTTCCCATTTCCTATACTATGCAAACATTGGTTTAACTTGTTCCAATATTCTTCGATTAAAAAGTAACATATTTTTTAGTGCATAATATTAGTATGCCTGTTTAACAATTTAAGACAGTAGAACAAGTTGTAGGTATACATGTTTAGAAAGGTTGAGGAAAGAACTTGGAAATTACTAGCAAAACTGTTATTGCAATCCACAATAATTGCCAAGCGATAACTTAAGACTGTTTTAGGGCAATATACTGTATTATATTCTGTGTATATCTGTGTTGTTCTTGGACTAATAGACGTTAGTGTTGGTAGAAATGTCTAAATTCCAAACAGAAGATTTCGAATTTGGATATAATGCAATCATTTCCCATTTCCTATACTATGCAAACATTGGTTTAACTTGTTCCAATATTCTTCGATTAAAAAGTTACATATTGTTTAGGGTATAATTTCCTATGCCTGTTTAAGAATGTAAGACAGTAGAACAAGTTGTTTACATGTTTAAAAAGGTTGAGGAAAGCTGATTCCAATCCACAATAATTACCATGCGATAACTTAAGAATGTTTTAGTGCAATATATGTTTATATTCTATTGTATATCTGTGTTCTTCTTGGACTAATAGACATTAAACAATGGCTACAAAACAGAAGATTTCGAATTTGGATATAATGCAATCATTTCACCAGATTAGAAACTTATAATGGTTTAACTTGTTCCAATATTCTTTTATTAAAAAGTAACATGTTTTTTTAGCGCATAATATCCTATGCCTGTTTAAGAATGTAAGATGGCAGAAGAAGTTGTTACATATTTAGAAAGGTTGAGGAAGAACTTGGAAATTACTAGCAAAACTGTTATTCCAATTCACAATACGATAACTTACGAATGTTTTAGTGCAATATATTCTTTTGTATATCTTTGTTTTTCTTGGTTATTCGACAGATTTAATTGTAGTCCAACTTTGCTTTGTGCAGTGATTTTACATTTTGACCTGATCAAAGACATTAAACACAATACATTCTCTACTGTCTAATCATTCGTCATTTGCACATCCATAACTCTAGGAGCGAATATCAATCTGTTACTCACTAAGGAAGTTACTTCTATCTAGGTATTGTATAAATCCCATTAATTTATTAAATTCTCTATTGGAATTATATATGTAAATTGAATACTTATTAGATTACAAAAATATAGAATAATTCATTTACCAGTTAAATTGGAAACTGATCACTATTTTGGGGGAGTTAAGTACGTAAATTGAGTGCTTCTTAGATTGCAAAAATGTAGAGGAATTTTGTACCTAAATTGAGATAAAAAGACTACTGGTTCCACTAAGTTTTCCTTTCTTTAAGTAATTTGTTTAATTGTACAAACAATTAATTCGATAGAAGATTTTTTTTTTTTTTTGGAAATTACATTATCTGTGTAGGATCAGCTTTCCACTGTGTGGAATTAGACTTACTCCTGTAAAAAGACTACAGAAAAATACTACTGTAGTAAGATATTACTGCGAAACTCCGCAAACTATCTCTAGAGAGAAATTACTTTTGCTCAAATAAGAAGTGTTTAAACATGTATAACATATAAATTCCAGTTAAATTACTAGTTTTAATAAATGCGTATATACCGCAATTCTTGCTTTTATTTCTTACATGTTAAGCTCTAAGATACGCACTTTCGACTTTTACAATTTTAACTGCAAACTTACAGTAGTTATCTCTAGAGAAAATTACTTTTGCTCTAATAAAAAGTGTTTAAAAATATATAAGTTCCATTTAAATTACTAGTTTTAATATGTACGCATAAATCGCTATTCTTACTTTTATTTCTTACATGTCAATTTGTAAGATAGGCACTTTCTACATTTCTAACCGAAAACTTACATCTCTTCTTTGCAAGAATTGACGGAAATATGTGTGTAAATTGAGTACGTTTTAGATTAGAAAAGTGATTAAATATGTGGAATTTGATACGTAAATTGAGATACAACAGTTATTAAATCTCTGGTTAAACACTAGCTTTTTTTTTTTTCCCTTTCTTTAATTGGATAAACAATTAGTTCGACAAAACATATTATTAACTATTTCGTCGTACATTGCGTTAGATAACAGATCCAACGACTTTAAGCAGTACCAAAAAGAAAACGATATATTAGATTCTATAAATATAGTTGATCGATAAACAAAACAAAAAATTATCTTAAAAAGGAAAGTGGAGATTTAACTCATAGTGGAGTCCTTTGTAATTAAGTGTTAATCGGTCATCGGCAGAGACAACATGGGCTCGCACAAAGTGTTAAGTGTTTCTCAGCTCTATGGAAGAAAAGTAAAACCTACTAACGAACGATTTGGACTGTGGTTATTATTAGAAAACTTGGACAACTTAATTACAAATGATTGTGTAATGTGTTTTTTTCTTTTTAAAAAAAAAAAAAATACACAAATATTATTAAGTTTTATTTATAATATTTATTTATTTATTTATTTTTTATTATATTATAATTACAAACTATAGAGAGCGTGGGCTATAGATGAACAGGGGGCTAACGCTAGTGAGAGAGATGATGATATAGGGAATGTTGAGACAGCTATATACCCACTACACCACACTCCCCATCGCCTTAGCTACGGTGAGCTGAGGAAGGGCTGAAGAACACCCTCCTATCCAGCGAATTTTGTAGGCGGGGGACGAAGGGGTTGCGCCAGTTGTAACATTTATACCCTACTCGTATCAATAGTTAAAGTGAACTAAACATCTTAGAAAGGTAATTAGCTGATCCCAAACAATCAATACACCCCGCCACCAATCACGTACTAACAACATTGGATTCTGGCAAATAGTCAATTATGGTCCCTAATTTGCTTCATCATGCACTCTAAATTGGTGAATTTAATATTCAAAGCCTCCATTACATTAAGAATGAACCATTACGATAACAGCAATAACGGATTTTTCCTGAAAATGTCAAGCATTGAAAATGTTTTATGGTTTCCCGGGCTACATCATAGCATTATTTATTGGTGAACGGTCTTATTTTTTTTTTTTTTTGTAATAATAACAGTTTGAATTCAAAATTGGTTAAACATTGATAACAAGATACCCCTCCCCCCACCCCCCCCACACCGCCAAAAAGATCAGATAATAATTATTTTAAACACATGGAATTTTATTGCAATAATATTAAGATAACTGGTTCGACTGTCTCCGTAAACGTTCGGCACTCATTCGGGATTCAAAAGATCCATTCACTCCCCACTCTATAACATTTAATAATGTACGCTTACCCCACTCCAATCTAACCCCCCACCAAACCGTGTGGATGGATGTTACACTTTTTATTAAAATCACCCTCCCATAAAATTTTTTTTTCCAATGTTAAAAATCAAGTTTTGAAACCATTATACGACTCTTTTTCACAACTTTCTCACCATAGTAACGTTAATTATGGTGATAATATCATTGGTCGTTTCGCTTAATTGAAGAAGATGGTATGTCCGACCGTGTGGTTCATATCCTCTGGCATTGCGAAAGCTTAGCGATTGTGCGATTTTTTCAACTGGACGTTGTATCATCCCCGGCAACGAGCTATAAGGTGACATTTCTCTGAAGGACTTTGGAATTTGTTCGTGAGCTCTATACTTGTGTATCTGCTCTGAGCCAGTTTGACGTAGCTCTGTGGCATTCCTCTGAAATCGATTGTAGTATTTACACAATGCCATTAAAGGTAATTGTAATAATTTAATATTTAATGAAATCTTAGTGAGTTAAAGAAAATTTACACCAACAGGTTTTCTTTACGACACATTCCAGTAGGGTGCCAGCATTATGTCTGTAATTTCCTGTCCTGCAATTTCCTGTTTTTTCTTCTTTAGTTATTAGAGTGGAAAAGTTAGTTTTAGACAAAAAAAAAATAAATAAACCAGAGCTTATACTAAATAAAGTAGAAAATAAGTTTGAAAAAACAAGAAAGATAAAGATTTCTGTTGTTGGTGGAGAACCCAAGGCAAAGTAGGATTAGGTGAGTGGGGGGGGGGGTCAAGTTTATTTTAAGTAGCTTATCTAGTTTCTGTGTAGTAAACCAAGGTGATGGTAAGTTAGCTATGCAAGTATTATAAATATAGCTCCTTGAGTCTAGTAAAGAGCCATAATAATCTTATTAGCACCAGTTTGAGTTTGTCTGTCTACCTGTTAACTACTAGGCCATACGACACGATATATATCATAACTCAACATCTTTTGCTATCTACTATAATCGTAAATTCTCCATAATATTGTTTTAATAGATTCTTTTACCTTTAATTAATAATCCTGTCTCTGTATGGTTGGTTTTATATTAGTTTTGTCTTTATGAGTACCAGTTTAATACCATATACATAAATTTGTTATTATTTAATTAAAAGTGTAAATTATGAAGTATAAAATTGATTGTATTTAATTTATTTCATTTTCTAGTTAAAGGATTGTTAATTTTATGTAGAAGTAGTTACATGAAATCTTTCATTTTAATGTACATTAGTGGTCCATGTAGGAAAATTCAATACAAATAGTGTGCCGGTGTCAATGCAGTTTTGTCGAATGGAAAAATTATTGAAAACCAAAAGGCAATTATTTTATTTAAGTTAAGCAACTGTAGCATAGTTGTGGTAAGATCTAGATCTTTTTACTGCAATTTAGAGTGAAGGCTGATATATTTCTTGACAAAATAATACCAAATGATCTGAATTTTTGGCTGCTTCTAGAGCAAACGATATGAAAATTTGTGGTCGAATTTCTATAGTTGTAGTTTCTGTATTCGATCTACTTATGGGGCTGGTTATATGCCAATAAGACGTTTTGTCTCTATCTCATAAATAGGACTAGAATATGAAGGCCACATAATAAAATTGTGATCTAGGACAACAATTAGATTGGTGCTGAAAGAAATACTCCCAAGGGTCAAACCTTTCTTTTATAAAGATGCTTCATCGGATTAATTCATGTGTTATTTTAATCTATAACATTCAGAGAGGAAGTATATAGAAAGTGTATCGTGGTTGGTTCCGCCGAGCTGGAAAACATCAGAGATATTTTCCGTGATAACCACTTTTTCTGTTCATCGACCCGGTTTCGGGCGTTCGTCGCATCATCAGGATGTTTTTGTCAAAACAGTGTGATAACTTGCACAGACCAAATTTAGTTGATACACTCAGGAGATCATTCATCTTTTATGTATCATGAATGATGCATCTTGAATGTGTGATGGATGCAAGAAACTTGGAAATAATATTAAATTATAAAAAAAAATCAGAAATGTGACATTCCCTTGCAAAAGGGCCAGGTATACAAGTCCAGTTACTTGTACGGTTCAAGAACAATTATGGCATTGTATTACTCCTTCTCCTCACAGGGGAGGAATTGAAGAAACAAAGAGAAGAGATATTTTAAGGACAGACTTGTGCTAGAAATCAAGGTGAAAGCATCAGACCAGTATCCTATACCAGTATCAAGTTATAAGAATTTATTATAAGATTTTATTGTGATTCTCAAAGTACTTAATTTCTCTTAGAGAATATATTTAAATTAATCTACCAGTATGTTTTTAATTATTCTTATACTTCTATATTTTCCTCAAACATACTTACAAGCCCTAATACGAAACCGCTCGTGCTACTCACCACAAATACACATCATCACACCAGAACATTTTATTGTGATTCTCAAAGTACTTAATTTCTCTTAGAGAATATATTTAAATTAATCTACCAGTGTGTTCTTAATTATTCTTATACTTCTTTATTTTCCTCAAACATACTTACAAGCCCTAATACGAAACCGCTCGTGCTACTCACCACAAATACACATCATTACATTACAAATGCATCTGTTCAAGTGTATCAACTAAATTTGCGCTTTGCAAGTCTAAGTTATCACACTGTTTTGACAACAACATCCTGAAGATGGGAGAACGCCCGAAACCGATTAATGGCCAGAAAAAGAAACAGGTTACCATGGAAAATATCCCTGATATAGAAAGTGTGCTGTAACATTTCTGTCAGTTATAACATAGCAAGTCCTTACGCGTTGGTATGTCTAATAGCTAGCGGCTATTCTTGCGTGTGGTGTGAGAATTAAGGGCTTGATTCATCATGAGGGCCAAATACGGTGTCGTGACCCAGCATCGTGACGAAAACCGGGCAGCTACAGTTATTAGCGAAGCAGGTGGGGAAAACCAGAAGTAAATGGAGGGAACCCCACTCCTCCCGCCAAATGCCCCGTTAAAGGAATTTTTCCGGCGAAACATTTCAGTTGCATACACGCACACAATTTTCTAAAATCCACTTTTTTTTTTGAACTCAGGGGACCTCAAGATGTGTATATCCGGTGAAAAATCGAAAGCAAAAATTTGCCACGACCGCAATACTTACGTACGATCGTAAGAGAAAGTAAAAGTATTAACATTTTACAGTTGAAAATGTAGGTGAATGTTCTGTATGGGGGTAGTAGATGTATTTCAATAGAAGTAAACATGTTGTGGATGTATAATGTTGGAAATTGCTACTTTAAAGTTTTGATATTATTGAATACTATTCTCTTGCTACAGTATTATTACATAAGTTACATTATCCCATGGGACTATCCACCTCCCTCTGCTAAACCCTTCTCCCAGTGTGGTTTTCAACGTTTAGTAGTCTACATTGCTCAGAATGTTAATTGTATAATCTTCTATACCAACTTCCACTGATAGATTATAACGAACAGTTTCCTATGGCCATAATTTATCCTTCGCTACAATTCCGTTGGTTATCAATTCCGTCTTTATATAATAGTTGAAAAGCGGTATAATTATCTTTATAATTTACTTTAAAATTGCAAGGTACTTACAACCGAGAACTATAATATTCAAACTCTTTGTGTTACAAATAGATTTTGCAAAATTGCTTTCTGTAAAAAATACGGACTATATGTCTTTAAATTCAAGAATATTTAAACAGGCTGAAGGAATCAGCCATTTTTCTCTAACCATACCTAATCTGGTGTTATTGCCTTGATTGAAAAACTGATAGTTATTGTTAAAGGACCGAGCATAAACTACCTAAGAAACCTAACTGGCTCCCACCCAGGCAGTTCAAGTTGGGATGTATACAAATGCGCACTTCCGGCTTACTAATTTTCTTAAAACTTGGAATTTTGGCCATCTATTTATTTTTAATTAATTTTGTTTGGATGATAAAGTTATATAATCAACTACGATACCACTTTAGGGGAAGCTGTAACCTCACCACTTCCCTAAAAGTGCCCTTAAATGAATTTTCCCAGAGAAATGTTTTTAATAAAATATATAGATCTTTGTATGTTTAGTTTATATAAGAAGTTTCAAGAAAATCGTCGGACTCTTTTTTTAGAAAATCGCGAAAAAGTGAAAAAAATCATTTAGTAATCTGTTAAAACAAACGCACTTCCGGTTATCCGATGTTTTCAATCTCAGAATTTTCAACAACATATTTAATTGTAATTAATATTATTTAGATGACAGAATTGCTAATAAACTGAACTAGCAGTTAAGATGAAAACCTAACCCCACCTCTACCCCTAGAAGTGCCCTTAAATGAATTTTTCTGGAGAAACGTTACACATGAATGTTATCGCTCTTTATATGTGCAGTTGATATGCAAAGTTTGAAGAAAATCACTTGACACATTGTCCGAGAAAAATCGAAAAGAAAACTGCAAAATCCATTCTGTAATGTGATATTTCCGGTTGAGAAATTTTGACAGATAACCTACTGTCGGATCCCATTGTGTCACCAAAACGAATGTCAAGTTTGAACTTCCAGTGATTTTCCGTTTTTGCGCTATGCTGACCACATAGAAACATATGTACCACACACGGGCACACAGACAATTTTCTAAAAACCCCCTTCTTTTGTTTTTCTGTAACCTAAAAACTCGAAATCGAAAATTTATCACGGTCGCAGTACTTTGTCTAACAGCAATCATAGAAAGCAGAAATCAGATGTGCGTACACTCACACGATTATTTCATATTGCCTTAATAAAACTGTATAAAATGACCCGTTTGAAAAAAACACTTGAGCTTCCAGGTTGAGAGCGCCGCGTCAGTGGTTTGCTAAAAACCGATGTTTCGCCCATGTTGCAATGAGCCTCTTCAGTGTGGTCATACCTTGAAAGCCACCCATAAGGCGATGAACCTCGGTAGAGCTTTACAGCTTTTAGATATCCTGCCATTATGCATTAATCTAGTGGCTAGCGCTCTCAAATTTAGTGTGAGAATCAAAGATATTTTCCGAGATAGCCTGCTTCTTTTTATGGTCATCGACCGGTCCATCATTAGGATGTTTTTGTTAAACAGTGTAATAACGCAGATGCACAGAGCAAATACAGTACAGTTGATACACTGGATTTTAAAAGTCTTTGTTATGACGGAACTAGGTTATGAAATGTATTTGGTGATGTTGTGTATTTGTGGTGTAGTAGTTGGTTGTGGCGTGAGCGGTTTAGTAATAGGGCTTGTAAGTATGTTTGAGATAGAAGTATAAGAATAATTAAGAAATTAGTCACCACTGCTAACAATAAATATATTCCTTCAAAATAATAACTACAAGTTATTTGATATTATAAACTTATTAATATATTGTGAATCTGCCACGGATTTTTAGAGAACGATTCCTGAAGCAAGTCTTCTGGCTTTAGAAACAGAATGCAGACTGTCCTGTTTGAAAGCAGAAGGCAGACTGGTTCTTGTTTGGAGGTAGACTGCAGACTGTCCGAAGGAATGCTCTCTCTAACAAAACAGTTGGCCAAGTAGCATTGTATTAATTTAACGGATTTTTGTGCCTTTGTTTCCCTAATAGCAATGACCTTATATTTCAGTATCTGACTCTAAATACACTCTTTTTGAAGGTAAATTCACTGCACTAAGGTACATTTAAAATATTAACAAAATTGTATTTTTGATTCTATAAAATATTCTAAACTATGATTAAAAACTATTATTTTCTTTTATTTCTTTCTTCCACTACAGTTAAGAGGGGTGTTGCTACCTGAATGGGAAAGCACATGTTCGGCCCTTTAGGGACGTTGTTCCCTTTTTTTTAAATGGAAACATCAGTGAGTGGGGATGTATAACTTAAGCTATGTTTTTTGATGTTTCCATTTAAAAAAAGGGAACAACGTCACTAAACGACGTTTTCCAATCCAGTGTATCAACTGTATTTGCTCTGTGTAAGTCTGTGTTATTACACTGTTTAACAAAAACATACTGATGATGGGTGAACGCCCGAAACCGGTCGATGACTCCAAAAAGAAGCAGGCTATCACGGAAAATGTCTCTGATGCTTTCCAGCTCTGCGGAATCAACCACCACAACAATTAGTGTGAGAATTTTTTAAAGTTTGGTAGACTATGTTGACCCTGCATGGTGAAAAAATTGGGAGCAGTTAGTAGCGAACCTAGTTAGCGAAGGCCAGAATAAAATGGCGATGGGAACAGCTGCGTGTGGACTGTTACGCCGTGTTTTTTTTTTTTTTTTTTTTTTTTTTTTTTTTTTTTTTTTTTTGATGTCTTGAGAATCTGGGTTTCTTTTAAAATTTATATCTCTCCGTACCGTATCGGTTTATCAATTTTATTGGAAATATCTTTCAGATGAAATTTCACTCAAATGAGTTCATCGGGAAGCTGTGAATTGAAGCATCATTAAATGTTACTTGAATAACGAAATTAAATTGGCAACTTTGTATTTCCAGGCCTTACTAAAAGTATACTGAAATTAATCCCACATATTTTTATATAGATTTAAGATGCTGTCAGTTGGTTGAAATTAATTCTCTAAATTTACGATATCATTTACAGACTAGACAATATTATATAATGTTTCGAAAGTAGTTAATGAACTACTAGAATGACAGCCTTGACTAACACTCGACCTAGTCATTTATCACTGTCACTAATATTGATAATAGATTGTATTTTGTTACACATTTCTAACAAAAGTAGCTCTTAATAACCAGCTGGAGTGTGTAGATTACTTTTTCTTTGTCCACTTTGTTGGAGGTGGTTCTATAATCGTGTTATATTTCGTAATTGAATTTCAACGAAAATTTGATTTTGTGATACTGTTTACTGTATTTTAAGGAACGCATTCATGTTCACGTAAATACATAGGTATCTGATTTTTTTTTTTTTTTTTTTAGAATATTTCAGAAGATAGTTCTTTTAGTATAATGATCTTCAAAGTCATTTGGGAATCTTTGTCGATAATGAATAGCCTTGGCTAAAGAAGGCTACTTTTTCGTTTAGTTTATATTTATGTATGCCTGTCTAGCTTCCAGATATTTCAAGTTTCAAACCGTTCATTCTTATGGATAAGTTGAATATGATGGAACTTCCTGTACGGCCCGCGTTAATACTTACTTTCACTGTAAGAGGAGCTATTATTAGGAAGCTGTTAGAGTCAAATTTTCACCGGAAATACAAGTTCCGAAGCTCTCTGAGCACGAAAGAAATATTTTTAACGAATCGTCTTGTTTGTGGAAGTGTGTGTGTGTGTGTGTGTATGTAAATTTAACTCAAAAAAGAAAAAAAAAATATCCCAGAAATACCCTTAAAAAATTACTGATTTCTTGGGCTGGCTATCTGTGATCTACTGTTGTAGATAATGTAGATTGTTGTAGGGGATTATCGCACTGCGACCTGAAAGATCTATTGTGCCCCCCAGTGATCTATTGAAGCCTTCTCAGTGCAATGCCGGCCTCCAAGCAGTGTTCTCTAGCTATAGACACCATTACTCATCACCGTACAGTGAGTAGTAGAGGCTGCTAGGAAGAGAAATTCTAAGGGCAGCATGCTGGATTCGAGCGCGGGATCTCCGCGTCGCTAGTCCCAGCGTGCTACCACTGAGCTAATCCCTTCCTTCTTCCTTGGCTTACGCCAATTAGCTAGGGACGGAGACCCTAATTTGTGTACTGTGTTTGTCCTTGTTTGTAAAGTGTAGAGTGTATGTAGTATAAGTGTACTGTTCTACGAAGTGCATGGAGTACTGAGCTATGGTTAGTGTGAGAATCAGAGACATTTTTCGCAATAGCCCTGCTTCTTTTTGTGGTCATAGACCGGTTTCGGGCGTTCGCCCATCATCAGGATGTTCTTGTTAAAAACTGTAATAACACAGACTTGCACAGAGCAAATACAGTTGATACACTGGATTTTAAAAGTCTTTGTTATGACGGAACTAGTTTAAGAGGGGTGTTGCTACCTGAATGGGAAAACACATATTCGGTCCTTTAATGACGTTGTTCCTTTTTAAAATGGAAACATCAGTGAGGATGGATGTATAACTTAAACTATGTTTTTTGATGTTTCCATTTAAAAAAAGGGAACAACGCCACTAAAGGACGTTTTCCCAGTCAGGTAGCAACACCCCTCTTAACCTAGTTCCGTCATATCAAAAACTTTTTAATGTATCATCTGTATTTGCTCTGTGCAATAAGTAACTGCATACAACAGATACCCGTTGCGGGCGCATCTGTTGTTGTAAGTGAATGACAAGTTTCTAGAGGTACCTACATCTAATAACATTAAGGAAAACAAGAAAGCTAAGTTAGATCGTTGAAGTTATTGGCCTATAATCTAGAAACCTTTTCCTGCAATGCAGCGATCCTTGAGTTGCAATAACTAGAGGAGAGTTCAATGAACACCTAGTTGAAAACTTGGACGATAGTAGAAATGGATAGAATCGATCACGAGCTTTAATGAGATGTACTTCGCTTACTTGCAACATACTTCAGTGCAAAGCTGGGTTACATTGTCACGTAAACAAAATATTAACATCCGGTTATTTTCTTGCCTGTAAAACTAATTTTCTATAAACAGAATTCACTATTGTAAAGACAGCTTGTAGAACTCTTAACTACTTCCTATCCTGTAATCCAGAAGATTAGTGAGAGGGGAATAAGAGGGGATCTTTCCAATAAATAATATATGCATATCAAAACATGATTACATAAAATTCTGATACTGTAATGTTTATTATGTTATAAATAGTGTCTGAGAAAACTGTTAACAAATGATGAGCAATGACAATGATATAGGTGGTGTTGTTATATGTGAATACATACTGAAATGGGGTTGTAGTAGAGGATGTTGGAGGAATAAGGTGTGGGGGGGTGGGGACGTTAGCTGGAGTTGTTGTTTTGGGAACAGACACAATACGTGAAACAAGACAATGGCAGTGCCGTACAGATAACAGACGTTCAGGGTGGCTGTGGTTTGTGTGTTTGGGTATGTGTATGTGTATGCTGTGCCGTTGACAGCGCAGGGAAGCTTTCTCACATTACCCCAGTAAACTTCCATGTTGTACCCGACTGTCTCAATGGTTTGGTTGGATTCTCTTATTTAGCAGCTTACATTCATCTAAATGTTGCCACATATATAGAGATATATATATATATATATCTCAAATACATGTGAATTTCCGTCTTAATAATGACATTTATGGTGTTCTTAGTAGCTACGAAATGAGGCTCTTCGGTTGGGAGTAGATTTCGTAGAAAGTAGTTGAACATTATCACTACAGTCCCCCCTTAGTATGAAGTGGGTGAGAGATGATCGCCATTTTCTTTTTTCTCCCAGGAAAATGTTATTGCTATTTAGGGATAACATTACGTTAGAGAAATCCTTACGATAAATTTGTTTTTCTCTAATGAGCATATCAAATGAAACCGTATTGCGTGAAATGTTCCTGGAATGTGTGTTATTTTATTTTTATAAGCATTTCCTTTAAATAGATATTTTCTACAAGAACTATTCGGAGAAGAATAAAGTTTTGCGTAAATATACAGCCAAATATTTATTTTATTAGATTTTTTATTTGAGAAAATAGCTTAAAATAAATAGTTTAAAGTAGTAGTAATTCTAGTTGGCTATTGAAAATTGATCTTTTTTATACTGTATATCAATTAAATAGAATTCAAGTTTGAGATGTGCTGCTTATATCAAAAACCCACATATCTTAGTTTACATTTTAATTAAGACAATACAATAGAACAGTGATGGCGAACCTATGACACGCGTGTCAGTGCTGATACGCGAGCTCATTTTTGGTGACACCCATCTTCAAAGACAAAAAAATTTCATAATTCAAAAAAATCATTTTTTGCTGATAATGTAGCTCATATAGTTAGCAACTCTCTCTCTTTACTACATATTTTGTGTTTAGTTTGTTTCATGGAAATTATAAATACCGATTAACATTTTTTTTAATTTTATCCCTGAAAAAGATAATAAATGTGTCGAAACGTTGGAAAAGATTTAAAAAAAAGTGTACATTTTATTGACCGCTCCTCGAGATCTCCTTTAGTTGTTTTGCTAACAATTTTTTCATCTCACATATTTTTGTGAGACATTGTTTTCAGCATTAAATAATATTAAGACAAACAAACGGAATCGGTTAACAGATGAAGTCAGTGGCGCTTGCTTGGCCTTGAAATGTACCAAGTATAAACCCGAAATAGAAGATTTAGCAGACAAACTTCAGCACCAAAAAAGTCATCAGAGACATTTTCCGCGGTAGCCTGCTTCATTTTGTAGTCATCGACCGGTTTCGGGCGTTCGCCCATCTTCAGGATGCGTTTTTCAGACAGTGTGACAACACCGACATGCTCAGAGCAAACTTAGTTTTCACACTCAAGTTTGCTCTGTACAAGTCTGTGTTGTCGCACTGTCTGAAAAACGCATCCTGAAGATGGGCGAACGCCCGAAACCGGTCGATGACCACAAAATGAAGCAGGCTACCACGGAAAATGTCTCTGATGCTTTCCAGCTCTGCGAAACAAACCACCACACCAAAAAAGTCACTAATTTTTCATATATATTTATTTTCTAATTGTATAAATTTATATTGTTTTTCTGTTTTTGTTCAGTTATATTTTATATATATATACATTACTTGATTTTGTATGTTAAGTGTCAATGAAATATGTAAGACAAGTCTCTAAATGTAAACTATTGGCTTCATAATTTTGGCTTTTGTATTTTAAATGGCATTAAACAAATAATTAACTTGATGAGTGACACGCCACGAGAATTATGTTTCTATTTTTCAAAATTTTGACACACCGAGCTCAAAAGGTTCGCCATCACTGCAATAGAAGTAAATTATTAGGAATATTATTTTCATGTCAGTATTATATCGACCATC
The DNA here is from genome assembly GCA_011037195.1 of Triatoma infestans. Taxonomy (NCBI): domain Eukaryota; kingdom Metazoa; phylum Arthropoda; class Insecta; order Hemiptera; family Reduviidae; genus Triatoma; species Triatoma infestans. The sequence continues at coordinate 17,447 of JAAEAF010011238.1, forward strand.
AAATCACTTGATCGGACAGATAATGTAAAGGACTTTGTCTATGGAGAGATGCAAAACCTTTAGGTACACCTGTAAACCCAAAGCGGTGCTGGCTGTCTATAGTGTATAACATCGGAACCATTACTGAATATGCTTCTGTAATTTGGAAGCGATCATACATCAAGAACAATGTTTTTTGGACTGGAAGCTATTCATTCATGGTTCATTAGTGTTTAATAAAAAGTTTTCTACTACGGGGTAGGACATTTAAAACTCGTAGGTTAGAGATGAGAAGATTGGTAGCGTATTTCCTTTTTTAAGAAAGTTATTGAATGGTGAAATATGACGGGCCGGAACTACTCTAACTGCCTTTCCTTATCATGTGCTCTCTTGCAGGATCATTATCCTTTATTATTTCTTGCTATGAAATAATGTAAATTCTAACATCAACGTCATTCAAGTTTTTTTTTTTTTTTTTTTTTTTTTTTTTGAAAAAACCTTTTCCGGTCTATTGTGCTATGCCCCCTGGGTGCCGCAGGCATGCCCACAGCACCCGAACAGATGTCCCAGCTGAACATCCGTTCTACAAAACCTCCATCAGTCTGAGATCGCTGAGGAATCCCAGTATCCTGACAGGCTCTAGAGAGGGTATATCCCCTCCTCCAGCTGGTAGCTACCCCTCCTCTGAGTGGCAGCTTCGCAGTCTGTTAGGAGATGTAATGGAGTTTCCTCGAGCTCCCCACAAAATCTGCATGAGCTATCACTTTTCAAACCCAGCTTCACCAGGTGTCCTCTAAGTCGGCAATGCCCCGTGAGGAAACCCGTAAGAACGCGGAGCATGTTCTTGCTCAATCCAATGCAGGCCTCCGATCTCCGTCGGTTATAATTTCCCAAGCAGATCTTGGCCTGCCGCAAACCGGGGAGGGAGTACCAGAGTTGAGATCTCGTCGTTTCCTCTTCCTTCCTAAAATTCAAGTATAAGAAAGGAGGAGTGGAATTACTATATTCCCGGTGGTGTTGATTTTCACATGTTAACGAAATACTTTAATCGTTATGTATTATGTATATTGTTTGGTATTTTGTCCGTCGTAGCATGTACATTCAGTTTGTTTGGTCTATCGTCAGAGCAAATTCACCAAGTTCGTGTAGAATGTTCACTTCAACTTAAGTTTCTGTTTTTCACTCACACTTGTTGGTTGTTTGGTTGTATATATATATATAATATATGGGGAGGTTATGAGGTTATGTTGCTATTAAACACACGCACACACATGGTAACATAACCTCATAACCTCCCCACTTAAATTCAACGTAAGGTTACATTATGTACTTTACGTTGAAGTGAACTATCTACACGTACTTGGTGAATTTGGTCTCTGACGATGGATGAAAATCCGAAACCGGTCTGAAACAAAATGAACATGCATGCTACAACGGATAAAATACCAGCAGATGTTATCCAGCATTGCGGACCCATCCACATATTGAATTTATATTATTGTTCGTGTTGTAATATACTTTATTATTATTATTGTTATACTAACATCAACAATATTGTGGCACTTGCCGTTGTTGATAATAATGTTAATAAATAAAATTAATTTTGAAGGAACTAATTAGTTTATTTAATTAATAATTTGTTGGCTTATAAGATAATTTATATGTAGATGATATATAGTTATTTGCATTGCTAACTGTACATTGAATATACATACATTATATATATATATATACATTCACTGATTTGTCATAATAACTGGGTAGTAGTGTTGTGTGTTTGTTATTAATTTCAATCCAATAAATCTTCTCACACAATATAGTGTACAAATTACAAGTACTTCATATATATGTAAATAGTTTTGGACACCTGTTTTCATATACTATTGGATTTTCAATAGTACATGAAAAAAAATCAATATCGGCGGCATTACCAATAAAGATGGCAGCCATGTTTTTAATAGTATGAATGTTAACTTTTCCTAGTAATGGAAATAGAGCTTAACTAACACTTGAAATGGGGATTATATAACCTAATTAAATTATAAAACCTAATTAATTTCATTATTTTCTCTTATTGCTGATAACTAGAAGTATTGCGATCGTGTCCAATTTTGTAACTTGAAGTATATACCGGTTTTTACGTGTTTTGAGGTCCTTTGGTTGCGAAAAAAATGTGCGTTAGCGAATCATGTGTTAGTGAATAAAACTTAGTGAATAAATCATTCAAAAAACGAAAAATTACAGGAAGCACAAATGCCCTATTCCGTTTAAATACCATCACAGCACCCTTGAATTGCGGACTTTATTGAATGCTTCCTTCTTCTTTTTTTCAATTTTTCGCAATTTTCTCGAAAAACGCTTCAACGATTTTCTTTAAAGTTGTATAGAATCTGCTTCTTGAAACTCTTGTACTTTTCAGCGTCGAGCCAGATATCATATCTCTAACCATCATGACCCAACATCGTGACGAAAAATGGGTAGCTACAGTTATTAGCGAAGCTAGGTGGCGAAAACCAGAAGTAAACGGTTGCCGGGCCGGAGGGACCCCACTCCTCCCCCAAAAGCCCCGTTAAATGAATTTTTCCGGAGAAACTTTTCAGTTGCATATACACACACACACACAGTTTTCTAAAATCCACTTTTTTTTTTTACTGAGGGGACCTCAAGATGTGTATATCCGGTGAAAACTCGAAAGCGAAAATTTGCCACCATCGCAATACTTACATACGATCGTAAGAGAAAGTAAACCTATTAACATTTTACAGTCGAAAGTGTAGGTGAATAAATGTCGAAAAGTGTAGGTGTATGGGGGCAGTAGATGTATTTCAATAGAAGTAAATATGTTGTGGATGTATAAAGTTGGAAATTGCTACTTTAAAGTTTTGATATTATTGAATACTATTCTCTTGCTATATTATTATTACATAAGTTACATTATCCCATGGGAGTATCCACCTTCCTTCTGCTAAACCCTTCTCCCAGTGTGGTTTTCAACGTTTAGTAGTTTCTACATTGCTCAGAATGTTAATTGTATAATCTTCTACACCAACTTCCACTGATAGATTATAACGAACAATTTCCTATGGCCATAATTTATCCTTCGCTACAATTCCGTTGGTTATCAATTCCGTCTTTATATATTAGTTGAAAAGCGGTATAATTATCTTTATAATTTACTTTAAAATTGAATGGCACTTACAGCCGAGAGCTATTGTATTCAAACTCTTTGTGTTACAAATAGATTTTGCAAAATTCCTCTCTGTAAAAAATACGGAGCGATAAGTCTTCAAATTCAAGAATATTTAAACAAGCTGATCAGCCACTTTTCTCTAACCATACCTGATCAGATGTTATTGTCTTGATTGAACAACTGATAGTTATTGTTAGAGGACCGAGCATAAACCACCTAAGAAAACTGGCTCCCACCCAGGCAGTTCAAGTCGGGATGTCTACAATGATTTAAGAAATTTATTTTATACTCCAATTTACAAAGTAATGATTAATAAATTTTCTCTAACCTTATAATTTTTAATTATTAATTTACTTCATATTTATTATTAATGCGAGAATCTCTGAACTTAATAAAAATGACTTTGTTAAGAAAGCATAACCTCCTTCCAAATTTAATGAAATCCGTCAGTGCCATTCTTTTTATCATGGACGCCGTTGATTGTCCTCGATTTACACCAAGGCGCTCCATATATTCAAGATAGGCCCACCTTCCTCCGTTACCTTCAGTTCTGATTTCCATCGGCTACTCCATTCTGCTATTTTCTTCTCTTCTACATACATGCCCATACCGCTTCAGCAGGTGCGTCTCCTTCTTTTTCACTAGTGGTTCCATTGCTAAGCTACTTCCTATTCTTTCATTTCTTATCTTCTCTCACCTAGTCTTCCCTTTTAAATACGACGAAGAAACCTCATTTCTACAGCCGTGACCCTGGTTGCATGTTTGTCTAACATCGGCAATGTGATTTGTATAGAATCTACACATTTTTACTTTCTCTTACTTCTACTAAGAGGAAGTATTGTAATCGTGTCAAATTTTTGATATCGAGTTTTCACCGGAAATATCCGTTTTGAGGCCCCATGTGCCTAAAAAAATGGTTTTTAGAAAATTGTGTGTGAGTGTATTACATATATGTGAACAGCATTGCTGAAAAACGAAAAATCGTAGAAAGTTCAATCTTGATATTCCGTTTAGGTATCACCATGGGATTCGACAGTGGGTCAACTGACAAAATTCCTCAACCGGAAATACCACTTTACTAGTTGTTTTGTATTTTTACTTTTTTGCGATTTTCTCAAAAATGGCTCCGACAATTTTCTTGAAACTTTGTTACATCAAGTACACATACAACGAGCTACAACTTTTATTTGAAACATTTCTCCGGGAAATTCATTTAAAGGCAGTTTTGGTGAAGGGATTTCCTATAAAGTGCTATTTCAGTTTCATATGCAATTCTGTCATACAAATAATATTAATTAGTATTAAATGTGCTGTTGAAATTTCGAGTTCGAAAAAAATCGTATGACTGGAAGTGCATTTTTACAGAAATGTATTTTTCAGTTTTCTGGTGTTTTCTCGAAAACGCTTCCAACGATTTTCTTTAAATTAGATATGTGATCTACACATATAAACGGCTATAACTTTTATTTGTAGCATTTCTCCTGATAATGCCATTTAAGGGATCTTTTGTGGGAGAGGTGGGGTTATATTTGTCTCTAAAGTGCTATCATAGTTGATTATACATTTCTATCATCCAAAGAAAATTATTTAGAAATAAATATATGGCCAAAATTCCGAGTTTCAAGAAAAGTAGTAAACCGGAAGTCCGCTTTTACTGAACCGTTTTTTTTTTTTTTAGTTTTCAACTAATTTCATTAAATTTGGTACACAAACTATAAAATTTGAAAGTATAAAACTATAATAATTTCTGGGGGAGCAGTTAACGTTAAACTTTAAACTTTTTTTCTACGATTTCAGTTCAGGAAAATTTTTGGTTGGGCCAGTGCTATATTTGATAAAATTTGTTAATTGGAATTTTGGTTTTGTACAGAATTCAGTTTTTGAGATTTTTTTTTTAAATCATTTCAATCACTATATCTGCCAAGGGTGCTAATTTAACCGGTAACCTTATCACCTCTTTATAAACTCAGTAAAAATGTATAAATTTAAAGAATATTTAAAGGGAATGGAATAGCTCAGTGGTTAGCGCGTAGTGGACTACCACGCGGAGGTCACGGGTTCGAGTCCAGTGTTACCCGTAGATTTTTTTTCTTACTAGGAGCGTCTACAGCTCACGGTTAAAATATTTGTCAGTTTTATAGAACTGCAATATGAGAGAGTCTTTAATTGTTAATACCAGCTTTTTTTACTTTCTCTTACTCCTAGTAAGAGGAAGCATTGTAATCGTGTCAAATTTTCGATATCGAGTTTTCACCGGAAATATCCGTTTTGAGGTCCCCTGAGTCCAAAAAAGTGGTTTTTAGCAAATGGTCTGTTGTGTGTGTGTGTGTCTCTGTGTGTGTGTGTGTATGTGAACAGCATAGCTCAAAAACGAAAAACCGTAGAAAACTGAAACTTAATATTCCGTTTAGGTATCACCATGCGATCTGACTGTGCGTTATCTGTCAAAATTCCTCAACCGGAAGTACCACTTTACTAGCTAACTTTTTTACTTTTTTGCGTTTTTCTCAAAAATGGCTCCAAGGATTTTCTTTAAACTTGATACATCAACTACATATACAAGGAGCTACAACTTTTATTTGAAACATTTATCTGGGAAAATTGATTTAAGGGCCCTTCTGGGGGAGGGGTGGGGTTAGGTTACCCTCTAAAGTGCTGATTTCAGGTTATTACACAATTCGGTCATTTAAATAATGTTAATTAGAATTAAATATGTTGTTGAAATTCCGAGTTTGAGAAAAATCGGAAAACCGGAAGTGCTTTTGTTTTAACACTTTACTAAATATGATTTTTTCACTTTTTCGCGATTTTCTCAAAAATGGCCCTGACGATTTTCTTGAAACTATACATATAAACTAAACATTCAAAGATCTACAACTTTTATATAAAACATTTCTCTGGGAAAATTCATTTAAGGGCACTTTTAGGAGAGGGGTAGGGTTGCAGCTTCCTCTAAAGTGGTATCATACTTGATTATACAACTCTCATCCAAATGAAATTAATTAGAAATAAATAGTTGGCCAAAATTCCGGGCATGAAGAAAATCAGTAAACCGGAAGTGCGCTTTTACTGAATAGTTTTTTTCAGTTTTCGACAAATTTCATTAAATTTGGTACACAAACTATAAAATTTGTCAATTATAATTTTGATAACTGGAGTAAGAGAAAGTTGTGTGAGTGTTTCACACCAGATTTTTTAAATTTATTTAAGGGTCAATAAGTCAATAAAACTCTTTAATTGAATAATTCAATTTAATTATAATTAAAGTTTATTTAAAAGAAAAAAATTACATCTAAATTCTATTTCAAAAAGTAAAACTATTACATTATTATTTACTTTTAATGTTACCAAGTTTGAAAAGTGTTTTGAAATAAGATGGGTGGTGGGGTGGGGGCGTATTCAGGCCAGCTGTCTTGGAAAGCAAAGTAATAACTTAATTTATGCTTGTGTGAAAATTTACTATTCTTACACACATGTTTTTAGTAGAGTTTAACACTTCTTATGGACCTTAACTTTCTGTACAAGCCAATTTACTATGTTGTAACTGTTTTAGAACTAAACCATTATTTCACTTGAAAACAACATTAATTCAAAATTCCCTAACACATTCCCATACTTTTATTATAATTTTATTTTATTCCAAATATTAATTATTGTTGGTTTGTTCGAGAATAAAAAACATTGAATTTCTCTTGATATATATTTTTACTTTCTCTTACTCCTAGTAAGAGGAAGTATTGTAATCGTGTCAAATTTTCGATATCGAGTTTTCACCGGAAATATCCGTTTTGAGGTCCCCTGAGTCCAAAAAAGTTGTTTTTAGCAAATGGTGTGTGTGTGTGTGTGTGTGTGTGTGTGTGTTGTGTATGTATGTATGTATGTGAACAGCATAGCTCAAAACGAAAAATCGTAGAAAGTTGAATTTGATATTCCGTTATAGGTCAACCATGGGATTCGGACTTGTACGTTATCTGTAAAATATCCTCGAAACCGAAGTTTACCACTTTTAACTAGTTTGATTTTTTAGTTTTTGGCGGATTTTCTCAAAAATTGCTCCCGACGATTTTCTTTAAACTCGAAACATCAACCACACATATAAAGAGCTACAACTTTTATTTGAAACATTTCTCCGGGAAAATGCTCTGAAGGGCACTTTTGGGGAGGGGTGGGGTTTGGTTTTCATCTAAAGTGCTATTTCAGTTTATTTCACAATTCTGTCATCTAAATAATGTTAATTAAGAATTAAATATGTTGTTGAAATTCCGAGTTTGAAAAAAATCGGATAATCGGAAGTGCGTTTACTTTACCACTTTACTAAATGATTTATTCAACGTTTTGTTCCGCAATTTTCTCAAAAATGGCTCTGACGTTTTTTTGAAATTTTATATATATCCACTAAACATGCCAAGATCTACAACTTTTATCGAAAACATTTCCTGGGAATTTCTTTTAAGAGCACTTTTTAGGGATGGTGGGGTTTAGATTTTCCTCAAACGTGCTATGCCTAAGGTCCATTATAAATTCTATCATCCAACCATAATTAGTTAGAAATAAATAGATGGCTGAAATTCCGAGTTTCAAGAAAATTAGTAAACCGGAAGTGCGCTTTTACTGAACAGTGGTTTCAGTTTTCGACGAATTTCATTAAATTTGGTACACAAACTATAAAATTTGTCAATTATCATTTTGAGAACTGGAGTAAGAGAAAGTTGTGTGAGTGTTTCACACCAGATTTTTTTTTTAAATTTTCTAAATTCTAATAAGAAATGGGAAGAATAATTTGATCAGTTTATTTCTTGAAAGCCAAGATTACTAATCTCTTGTTTCATTATATCTTTAGAGAAAGGATAGATCATCGCGTATAGATAATTGTGGGTAATTTATATTTTTTATATTTTCTAGGTTTTATTTTGAATTGTTAGAAACTAAATTGTTAAAGTGGAAGGCTTCTCGTAACCTCCACATATCGATATGCGCTGATTTTTGTGAAGCTATCTTTATGCTTTTAGTGCGTATACAAATCTAGAAAATGCAAAACCTATAGTAGTCGACGCGATTGTTGATCCAAATTACACTCGAAAAATTCCACCATTCCATCGCCTAAAAATCTTTCGCACTCAAAAAAATCTGGTGTGAAACACTCACACAACTTTCTCTTACTCCAGTTCTCCAAATTATAATTGACAGCTTTTATAGTTTGTGTACCAAATTTAATAAGATTCGTCGAAAACTGGAAAAATTGTTCAGTAAAAGCGCACTTCCGGTTTACTAATTTTCTTGAAACTCGGAATTTTGGCCATGTATTTATTTCTAATTAATTTTGTTTGGATGATACAATTGTATAATCAACTGTGATAGCACTTTAGAGAAAAATAACCCCACCCCTCCCCCAGAAGTGCCCTTAAATGAATTTTCCTGGAGAAATGTTTCAAATAAAAGTTGTAGCTCTTTGTATTTGTAGTTGATATACCAAGTTTAAAGAAAATCTTCGGAGCCATTTTTGAGAAAATTGCAAAAACGTAAAAAAAACAACTAGTAAAGTGGTACTTGCGGTTGAGGAATATTGACACATAACGCACCGTCAGATCCCATGGTGATACCTAAACGTAATATCAAGTTTGAACTTTCTACGATTTTTCGGTTTTGAGCTATGCTGTTCACATACATACACACAACACAGGACACACAATCACACACAACACACATACAGGACCATAGGCGCTAAAAACCACTTTTTTGGCCTCAGGACCTCAAACGGTATTTCCGGTCAGAAAACTCGATATCGAAATTTGACCGATTACAATACTTCCTCTTACTAGTAGTAAGAGAAAGTAACAGTGGCCCTACAATTGTGTGTCCTTGTTATTCCCTCTAAAGACACACCTTTATTGTATGTACAAAATGGCCTTTGATCCCTTAAAACTTGAATATGGTGTGTCTGGTTCCTGATTTTTTCCTTTTCCGCAAGGTGCAGGTGGGTGACATTATTTTGACATAATTGTTATTTTCCTTTAATTGTCCAATCATACTTTTTACTAAGGCTATTGTTGGGTTGTATTAGATTTAGTTTTGTGTAGGGTATTATTGCCACTGCGACCTCAAGATCTATTGTGCCCCCCCCCCCCCCAGTAGCCTTCTCCAATGCACAGCCGGCCTCCAAGCAGCATTCTCTAACTACAGACAACACCGCCCATCACCGGACAGTGAGTTGTAGAGGCTACTAGAAAGAAAAAATCTAAGGACAGCATGCTGGATTCCAATCCGGGACCTCCGCGTTTCTAGTCCAGCGCGCTCCACTGAGCTAATGCCTTCGTTCTCCCTTGGCTTTCGCCAATTAACAAGGGACGGAGACCCTAGTTTGTGTACTGTGTTTGTCCTTGTCTGTAAAGTGTAGAGAGTGTGTAGTTTAAGTGTATTGGGTACTGTTCTGATGAAGTGCATGGAATACTGAGCTGTGGTAACCCGTGGGGTCGCTACTCCCCCTTGCAGGCTTATTGTGGGGTTATGGTTGCTTCTTTTGGGTTCACCATCCTTCGCTAAACATTCACTTGCATCAATTTCATTATATCAGGCCTTATAATAAGGGTGTTTCTAAAGTTTTGGGAATCGCTTTGTCTTTTGAACATTAAGAATTAACTGGAAGGGTTAAATTAAGAGTTAAGCTGTGATACCATTGTGAGTGGTACATAAATACGATATGTATACAGGGTGTTTCAGGGTTAAGTAGCCAAACTGAAAATTTGAAATAAGGACCTGAAAACAAGAAAAAAATTTCCTATGGTGCTATGTCCGCAAATGCTTTGTTTAGGAGATATTCCACCTAAAGATTTTCATTGTTATGAATTATTTAGGCATAGTAAATAAATAAAACTTATTTTATTTGTTCCAACTACTTTATTTATCAAATGTAAACATTAACATTCATATTAAATGTTGTCAAAGTGATTTCCTTGAGCATTAAGACAGGCTCGGCATCTTTCTTCAACAGCAGCAGAGGCAGAACGGCACTGGGTATGTGTTATTGTTTCACAAGATTCAATTATCCTTCTTCGTAAAGAATTAAGGTCATTGACCGGCCTTGCATAGACTTTTTGTTTAATGTCAACCCAAACAAAAAAATTCAGTGGTGTCAGGTCTGGAGAGCGAGCAGGCCAAGCCACTGGTCCTGCACGGCCAATCCATTGATTGGGATAATTAACATTTAGCCATTGTCGTGGACCTCTTCCGTAATGTGCAGGACAACCATCTAATTGAAACCACATGTTCCTTTTCAGTTGTAGTGAAATATCTTCAACTAAATCATAGTAATCATTATTAAGAAATTCCAAAATTGTGTCCGCATTGAGTCGAGGTGGTAAGAATGCCAGTGTGGATTAAAATGCGGGTCTATTACCCCAACTACAAATTGCACTGAAACTCTTGCTGAAAATGATGCTGACGAATTGCATGGGGGTGATTCATGCAACCAGAGATGATTATTTTTCTGATTGAAGCTACCTCTTCTTGTGAAGGTATGGTATCGGGCTTCATCGGTTCAGAAAATTTCTCCTGAAAAGTGTGGATTGTGATCAGCATGATTTAAATACCAATCTGAAAAATTTCTTCTTTGCCGTAAATCTTGCGGTAATAAATTTTGTACCCGTTGATAATGATATGGGCGACGTCCATCTGCAATGAGAGTTCTCCATACTGTAGTTGGCGTAACATTTAATTCTGCTCCAGCTCTTCGTACACTGGCAGATGGACTATCATCAAAATATTGTAGTATGGTCGCACTCCTTTCTTCATTTCGTAAAGGGGCAAAAATACCATCAGCACGTGGTATAACAGCAAATGTACCAGTTTCTCTAAGACGTTGAAACGTTGAGCTAAAGATAGACTTGTTTGGTAATCTTCTATTTGGAAATCGCCTGGAATATTCACGACAGGCAGCATTAGCATTACCATCGCAAAAACCGTACACAAACACCATATCGGCATATTCAGCATTATTATAAATGGAAGGCATAATGATGAGTACTCTGCGAAAGCCTCAAACAATGCTAATTCCAAATAGTATTAATCCTTAAGTCAATAGTTTCTGTACAGTTAAGGAGACAAGGTCATATTAGTATTCTATCTAAGTTCATCTCCTAAACAGAGCGTTTGCAGACAGACCTTCATAGGGAATATTTTTTTCTTGTTTTGTGGTCCTTAGTTCATATTTTCAGTTTGGTCAGTGCTGCTGTTGAAGAAAGATGCCGAGCCTGTCTTATTGCTCAAGGAAATCACTTTGACAACATTTAATATGAATGTTAATGTTTACATTTAATAAATAAAGTAGTTGGAACAAATAAAATAAGTTTTATTTATTTACTATGCCTAAATAATTTGTAACAATGAAAATCTTTAGGTGTGAATATCTCCTAAACAAAGCGTTTGCGGACATAGCACCATAGGAAATTTTTTTCTTGTTTTGAGGTCCTTAGTTCAAATTTTCAGTTTGGCTACTTAACCCTGAAACACCCTATATATATATATAAATACTCGTAGATGAATGCTTTTGTTTTGCAGTATCTTTTAGCGGCATTTATTTAAGTCTTGTCATTCAGGTAATACTGACGCATTTGAATGAAAAAAATGCACTCCCATCCATTGCTGTAGCACGACAATTGAGACTCCACATTGACCAAGTTTAAAATGTTTTGCTCTGGAAAAATGCTTTCATATCTAGGTTAATCTGCGGATTTGTTACTCAGCGATTACTATCTTTTTCAATATAGAAAAAAACGATTACATGAGATAAAATTTAATGAGCTAGCAATCGACATTTGGATCAACGACAAAACACAAAACGTTTTTGAAGATGGCTTTAAACAAATGATTACACGCTGTAAGAAGTGTAACTAATCAAATGGGAATCATGTTGAAAAATTTTATTGTAATACAGATAAAAGTGAATAAAATTTAAAATTTACAATATATTTCCTAGAACTTCAGAAGAAACATCTCTCGAATATAAGATGGCTTTTAAGTGGTCCCAATTTTACTCCGAATGGTTAGAAGAAAAAATGATCAAACAGATAAAGATGTTAGTGGTAATGATAATAATAGATAAATGAGCTAGTAATGGTAAAGGTACATAGATCAATAGATAAAGATCATAATGGTAAAGATATATTTCACTAGTTCTTCAGGGGCTAGCTTAGATATGTAATTTGCTATCTTGGTAGGTCATGAGCAGACTATAAATACAGTTTGTCCCGGAGATGATGTTACGGATTTATCTAACTATGATGACAAATCGGTTTTGTTGTTTAAGATGTGATATTACTAGGTATTGTGGTTTAAGAAGACATGTGTACCTAATGGGGGCTCATTTGTAGAGTTTG
>JAAEAF010011239.1:0-30014 GCA_011037195.1 Triatoma infestans
GTTGAGCTCCATTTCTTGAATGGTCGCGTAGGAACCAGTACGACAATCAATGTGTTGGTGTACGCGATCCTCCGGACGCCCCAATATTTGGCGATACATTTTCTCAATATCGGCGCACAACGCCACGGCATGCAAACGAAATGATAATAAAATGGCATGAATATCCCATTGAAGTTTGGGCCCTGACATTAAGCAATCGTTAAGAGAAATGTTGTTAACATCTTTAGCGGATGCGTTAAATACCACTCTGATTTTACACTAGTCTTTCTGAGTTTTCCATACCACGTGATGAGGAATTATATATTTCGCGGAGGTGATAGCGTTCGACTAGCTGCAGGCTTAGATATTCGCGCATAAATTCATTATAAGCACTGAACTGAGACGGAATTTTATTGAGTTTATTTTCGAGACGATTGAGTGAATGGATCGGCGAGTAAGCGTTAACTGTTAGTGTAGGAGCTTCGGTCTTAAAAGGCAGTGAAACGACATAACGCCTATCAGAATTGCGAGTGTGCGTCGTAGAAAAATGCTCCTCCACTCTATCGTCATCTGGGTTAGATATATATGAAGTGGGGATTTCTTCGATAGCCCAAAAGTTTTGCAGTTGAGCGGATATATCGCACGATATATGAAGCGAAATGATGGGGTCTACGAAAGTTTCATCATTTTCAAGAGGTCCAAGTATAACCCATCCAAATTGGGTTGCGATTGCGGAAGGAGTACTAGTATCGGTGCCGTAAGAATTTTGCAAAAGCAGTTGCGGAAACACGTCTGCGCCAAGTTAAACATCAATTGGAGAATGAGTGTCAAATGTAGGATCGGCCAATGCTAAGTGCCTGAAACGAGACATGGCGTCAGAAGTAATTTGTTTAGCGGGTAGCAACGGCGCAATAGAAGGCGCATAACCAATGCTTGGAATGACAATTAGGTCGAAAACACGAGAGTGTAGCGTTAGGCCGGTAATGCCCGTAGCGGAAGTACGTGTATTGCCCACACATGACACTTGAGTTCGTAGACGATTCACAAACAAACCTAATGCATGTACGCAAGATTGTGTGACTACCGATACTTGTGATCCCGGGTCAATAACGGCGAGAATAGTACGACTCTGGTCCATTGAGTCCATTATAGTGGCGGTTAAGGTACCTCGTAACACCATTGGAATATGGGGGTTTGATGAATTGAATAAACAAGTTTGTTCAGGAACATTAGAATCTGCGGTAGAAACAGAATTAACTTGAGGTGAAGCTTTATTGACTGACTGCGAGATAGGTGAATCACGGATAACCTGTGGATGCAACAGTGTGTGATGGCTGTTGGAATTACATAAGCGGCAAACCGATTTAGATTTGCAGTATTGCCGGACATGTAAACCGAAACAATTAAAACATTTTTCTTGTTGGCGTATAAAGTCATATCTTCCATTTATGGTGAGAGCGGCAAATTGGGGACAAGAAAACACCGAGTGAGCGGATTTACAGTACACAGATTTGAGCGGATGATTTGGAGCGCTGTACCTTTGACATCGGTTTTCTGAGTGAAGATGAAGAATTCAACATAAATATTTGCTTAGAATTCGATTTGAATTCCTTGACAGCTGTAGGGCCATGAATGTTGAATGAAATACCGGACGACAGTTCCAATATTTGTACCTGAGAAACTACAAAATCTATAAGTTGTTGATAGGTAGGAATACCAGCTGTGGCGATCCTGTCTTCGAATTTGCGAGCTGTTACGGGATCTAAATTTTGAAGCGAAATCGAAAACAGCAGGAAGTCGCATAAATCTGACAAATTTGAAGCCTGAAGGGCACTGACAGAGTTTTGGTGAACATTCAAAAATGACCTGAGATTATTTAACGAAGGAGAAGAACTTCTCTTGAAACTAGTTATCTTTGATAAATACATAGCGGCAATTCTGCGAGGGTTAGCGTAACGGGAAACGAGTGCGTTGTACGCGACTAAATAATTTTCTTCAGTGAAAGAAAGGCCAGAAATAACAGCAGCAGCCTCTCCTGTTATGGCCGATTTCAAGTATTGAAATTTCTGAACTTGAGATAATTCTTTAACGTCGTGAACCCGCGACTTATAAGTACTGTGGAATTCAGGCCACTGATCAATATTACCGGCGAATTGAGGAATGGGTATTCGAAAAAGCGGATTGAAATGAAATTCGAATAAGATGAGGCGAGGTACTAATATGCGTATCTGCGGTAAAAGGAGGAGGTGGCTCCTGCTTCTTTAAGAGTAAATACCGTGACTCATTATGTACGATTAAGTCCGTGAATAAATTGCTAACCTGGTTTATTTCGAGTTGATCGTTAGTTTTGAGTAAGAAATTAATATCTTTCATTTTACTTCGTATGGTTTCAAACTTTTCATTGAGTTTTTTGCTCTCGATACATACGCCTGAAGGGTAGCTAATTGAGGTAGCTGTAAAGTTGTTACTCTGTCATGAATAGTGGTGACATTTGAAAATACTTCATCGCGGTCTGCAAGCAAACGGCGACTGGTCATGAGCAACTTGGCGTACTCAGGATCAGAACCCGGTTGTGCCTTGGCCTCAGTGTTAGCCATGGTTCCGTATTCGTGGACAACAGAGCGAGGTGTACCCAGGATAAGAAGGAAGCGGGATATAAAATATTTTAATCGAAATGAAACAACTGAGTTTTAGAGACGCACATAAATGAAACAGTTTAACTGCACATGAAATAATTTATGATTCGTAAAATTCTTTAATTGTATCGAATTTAATTAATAATAATTAATACTGAGAAAAGAAAAAATGAATAAGCGATTGAATTGAATTGAAGAATTAAAAGGCTTATTTCAATGACATACGTTGTATCGAATTTAATTAATAATAATTAATACTGAGAAAAGAAAAAATGAATAAGCGATTGAATTGAATTGAAGAATTAAAAGGCTTATTTCAATGACATACGTTGACAGGTAAACATAAACAATGACAATGTAAACTCCCCCTGGCCCCAGATACCTTTGTGAATGTAGATGGTGTCCTCCAGTTTAAAAGGCGAGCAGATTGAAGGCCAAGTAGGCATAAGTATGTTCCTTTGTATAATGTACTTAAGGGAGAACATGCGGTGTAACGAGAATAACGGAAAACTGCGTACCCGTGAAAATGCGGTGTAACGAAAGAGGCGAGAAACGACACGCTCGTATACTTCGCGGTAAACTAACAGAGAGAAAACGAAATGCACTTAACATGCGGGGTAGCACGGTGGAAAATAGAGCACTTCCGTGCGTGTACGAGCGTATGGTGCAACAGTATTCGAACAGAACTACTACAGTACTAACAGATTCGAGGTGAAACCGGACAATGTGCAGTCGGAAGTTATCGTAATTACGACAACGGCCGACAGTGACATATGTGTTGCAAAAGGTATACATTGGGAGACAAAAAGGCGTCAGGAGATTAAACATAAACAATAGAGGAAATCAAATGTATGTGTTATTATTTATCGTGCTTATTTTAAATGATATTAATTTATGTTAAAATTACATTAAGAATATGTTCAGAAAGATGAGGTGGCATTTGTTAGAGGCATTTTTTAATAGGGCACGGTAGGAGATTTTAAAATGATACCATGCAAATAATCTGTATTTTAATCGGGGAAAGAAGAAAATTTAGTTCTGTAAGTTACAATTTAACAAAAGTGCATGCATCATGCATTTTTTTTTAAATATAATGCTTGTGTGTGTGTGTGTGTGATATATATATATATATATATATCACACTATATTACAAACATGCCACCAACTAGTATAAAAGGTTTGTAATATAGTTAGGTGTGAGGAATGACCTTAAAGAGTGTGGCTGAGTTATAGTTTATTTGGTCATTCATTATGTTTTTGTGGATAGTCTTGTGTTTGTATATTTCGATTTTTTCTAGAATGTCCATTTGCCTTTCTTTTGTGCCTTGGTATAATAGGACCATTGTTTTGTCTATACTTTGTGGTTCGTGGTTGTCCTTTATAAGGTGGTTAGCATAGTGAAGTTGTATTTGAATGAGCGTAGGTGTTCTTTTAAATATGTAAACCTGTCTTTGAGACGTTTTCCGGTTTGGCCTACATACGTGCACTTGCATTCAGGGCAAGGGAGTTTGTATATACACTTTAGTCATACGGGCTGGTATTTTCTGTATGTGTGCATATTTTGTTTATAAGTTTATTGTTTGTTCTGAATGCTGTTCTCAAGCCTAGTTTTTTTGAAAAAGTTTGTCAGTTTGTAAACCTCGTTTCCTATTGTATGTGAAAGTGGCGAATATGTTGGGTGTTGTGGGATTTTCGTATTGCTTGCGGTTTAGTCTGTTTTTTCTTAATAATTTGTTGACAAAGCTGGCAGGGTATCCATTTTTTGTGGCTACGGTGTTGAGTTCTTGTTTGAGTTCTTGATTTGTATAATTTCTAGCCTGTTAGTTAGGTATCTGAGGGCTGCTAGTTTGTGTTAGAACTGGAAGGTATTATGGTATCAGTAGATGTGGGTTTTCTGTAAGTCCCGTAGTCTATTTTGTTATTATTTCTGGTAAGTTTTATGACTAGAAAGTTAAGAGTGCCACCGTTTTCGTATTCATGTGTGAATTTTATATTGGAGTGTAGGTTGATTAAGTAGTTTAAGAGTGTATCTATGTCAATGTCATGTTCGGGAATCTACAATTGGTGGTTGGAAGTGCCAGAAGTAAACGGTTGTGGGCACCCGCGGCGAGGTTTACCACATACCCCTTCAGTAAAAAAGCGCCGTCTGGCTAGGTTTATCCCCCTTGTTATAATTCCATATATATTATAAATTTAGGTTAATTTATTATATAGATCAAGAATAATTATATTATTGTGACGGTTGTTATATATTACATAGGTGAACCAATGGTTGACGTGGCTGGCAGAGGCCGAGTCCGAAGAGGAAGAAGAAGAGGAAGGTGATAACTAAATACACACACAGCACACACCAACGGTCAAACAACAAGAGAGAGCTAATAACTATAAAAACAAAAAATATCTTTTTATTGCCAGTATTTATATATATTTATATTTATACTTATATATAAATATTCGTTACTCTTGTTTTCAGAAATTTAACATCCCCTTTTATATAATATCATCCTCCCTGTCTAGTGATATAAATATATTATATATAATACACACCAGATATATTTTTGTCGTGTTCTCTCGGACTTGAAAAAAAAATTTTTTTGTATTTTCTGTCTCTCTCTCTCTCTTTCACAATGTATTTTTTTTTTTTTTTTTACCAAAAAACAATTAGCCTTAATTATTGCCCCCGCTTGGTAAGCGAAAAATAATTATTACATTTTGTCGAGGAGCAAACTTTTTTATTTGTAACTGAATTTTTACTTTTAAGAAAAGTGAAATGAAGAAGAAGAAGCGGCGGCAGTGGCTTCATTAATCCATACACAGTAGACAGGACATGTAGTAATGATGATGATATTGAAGGAAGAAAGGAACAGCGAGAGAGAAGATACATTAATTATTATGGATGGATAGCTGACTTGACTTGACTATTATTGTTACTGTGTCATGATAGAACGTTATTGAATTAGAGGAGGCGGCCCGTTAAGTGTTATAGCAGCTTATGAAAAGACTCATCATTCAGAAGAGAGTGTAGTGTTCAAAGATCGGCGATACACTGAGAGAGAGAGAGAGAGAGAGAACAGAGCTGCTGCTCCTGGCGATCAGTGTGCACACATTAACCAAACATGGCTACCACACACCACCATTTTTCAGTACTAGCAACAATATTTAGTGAAAAAAAAAATTTAAAAAAAAAACAAACTTTTTTTATATATATAATCATTTATAAATATTGTATATGTATATTATTTCTTTGATTTATTTTTATTGTTGTGGTGTTATCTTTTTTGTTGCAGTTGTTTTTTGTGAGTGAGTTCGTTATTGGCCCCCCTTTCGTATCCCTACCACCTATCTCTACCCTTCATTTTGTACTATTCTTGTCTGAATCCTATCCCCACAACCTTTTTTTGCAACCCAAATGCTCGCGATATATAGCAGCCATACGTACCGATTATTTGGCATATTCGACCATGTTTTTTTTATAATATTTTTAATTATTAATAATAAACTATGAAAACCTGAAAAGTTGTGCGCTCCCCTTGTTTTTAAAGCCAATCCATCATTATTATAAATATTTATTATAAAGATATAAAAATAATAGTAGATCTACAAAATATATGACTTTTTTTTTAATTTATATTCTTGAAAAAACAATTTTTTGTATGTGTTATCGATCGATTGTTTTTTTTTTTTAATAAATTGAAACGTGAAGAAAATCTTGCTAACTTATAAGTTAAGAATTAGATATATATATCGATATATATTGATAATTAAATATATTCTATGAAATTTCCAACAACAAAAATAAATAAGAATTCGTGTAGAGTTTAAATTGTTTCATAATAGGAAGAAATATAAAAAAAAAGAAATGCATGCCACCTTGATCCATCCTGTTTTGAAATCCCACTGCGAAGTGAATATTTCACATTACATACCACAGATGTTGTATATTACTATATTAAATATATGTCTGCATTGAAATGAAAGAAATAAGTTTTAATAATTTATTCATACAAACAAAACTTTAGAAAGTGAAATTTTAATTAGTAAAAGAATTGAAAAATTTGTAATATTCTAAATTTTTGGAACTTTACAAAAACAAATCATTTGAATGAAGGCATCCTCTTGATTGGAAATCCAATTTTTACGAACCCTGCTGCAATGTTTGCATTTTTAAAAAGAAAAAAGTATATGAAATTTAAAAGAGAAAGTGGGTGTTCCTTATTCCTTTGAAACCAAATTATTTATGTAATTAAAAAAAGAAAAAAATTGACTTTAGAACAAAAGTGAAACAGGTTAATTATTGTAATAATAATAAAATTGAAAGTGTTACTATGGTAGTGAGTGAACAATCCTATATTAATATTTATAGCAGTATATACAAACAAAAATTGAAACATTTAAACAAAAAATAAAATAAAAAAGTCGAAATGCAATACACGATACAGCAAAATATTGTTTTTTTTTAATATAATCCTCGCTGATTTTCCTCACGTTTCCCCTCTTATAAACTGGCAACTTACCATTACGAGTGATTTAACAGTTTAATCACAAAAAAGTTATATTTTTTTTCATCTCTCTGTCGACTATAATCGTCCTCTGGCGATTTATGAGTGATATGATTTTAAAATATTCACTATGCTACCAAATAGAGGAAGAGGATATGACTCGTTTTTTCACTAGCTTCTAGAACATTGCGCAGATCAGGAATAGAAAATTTGAGGAATATTTCAAGCTAGTGGGAAATATAAACAAATCCTGCAGGTTTCAGGTTTTGGTTTTATTTTTTGTATTCAAATTTTGTATTTTGGCAAAAGAAACAATCTTAACTATTTACTTTCCATTTATTAAAATTTATCTACAAATAAAATACTTGTAAAAATATGATGGTGAAGTTGTCGAGAAATTATTCATTCTACGAGGTTTCATGTACAATGATAAATATATACTTGCACTTGGATTTGAAAGGGATGGCGGTATTTTCTATTCTACTTTTTCAAACAAAAAAAAAAACAATTTGTTGCGAATTAATTAGTTGGCACGTTATAAAAGTTTTATTTTTACATTTATTGTCGGGATCAACAATATATATATTCCACCATTACAATACAATTACAACTGGAAAGTAAAGTTTTCCAGAAAAGGAGCTAAACACTGCCTTCCAGTAGGCTAAACAGAAAAATAAAAATACTTAATATGTTAACTGCGAATTATCTTCCAAGGAGTCTATACCGCCACTGCCTGATGATGGGTAGTGTGGTCAGCAACGAGAGGAAATACTGCCTCAGAGACCCCACAAGCTGTTTGTATGTAGAAGATTTTGTAAATACTTATATTCGCTCCCGGAGAAACTGTTCCCGGAGATTTCGATAGTTGCAACGATTGCTAGACGGAAAACGAAACGACAATCTCTACAACATGATACTAATTTACAAAACTATAATTCGATCTATATAGCTGTACGGATACGAAGTTTGGGGTTCTACCAAACTTTCCAACCTATGGAGAATACAAGTTTTCCAATCTAAACTTCTACGTCACATTACTGACGCACCCTAATACGCCTCAAACCTTACTAGACACTGACCTCAATATACCATTCGTGACATATATATATATATATATATATATCTCAATCATGGATAATATTTTTTCTCTGGTGAACCTGATACAATTGCAATTGGTCCAACCTAGGAAAAACGTTTACTGCGTGTTTGTTGATTTCCAATCAGCTTTCGACAAAGTTAATAGACAAGCTTTGATGTACAAGCTCTATTCTGCCGGACTACCATCCAAATTTGTCAAGAACTTGATTAATTTATACTAAGGAACCCAAACTGCGGTGTGGTCTGGGCAGGGAGTGTCTGAACTGTTTAACGTTGGTTGTGGTGTGCAGCAAGGATGCCTACGGAGTCCTCTTCTTTTTTCGTTGTATCTGAATGACCTACATGAATATCTGCAGGGCGGTATTGTGTTCCAGAATTTTACGGTAAAAGCACTTTTGTATGCGCACGATGTTGTCCTAATTTCCACAGAGATTGAAGAATTGCAGTGCATGATTAATCTGTTTAATATGTTCTGTAAAATGTGGGAGTTACAGATTAACATAGCAAAAACCAAGATAATGATCTTTAGAAAAGGAGGAGGCAGAAGAGCTAATAATGAACGCTGGTCTTTGGATGGTAGTCCGGTGGAGGTGGTTAACCGTTATAGGTATCTCGGCATTTTGTTGTCTCCTTCACTTTCATTTAGGCCTCACTTAGTCGAGAAGCTTTCCGTATCCAAGCGCGCTATGTGTACAGTCTGGGGGAAACTTATTTTAAATAAGCACATAAACTGGCAGCTAAACATAAGATTTTTAAGGCAGCGTTAATGACTATTATGTGTTACGGAGCGCAAGTCTGGGGATACTTACCTTCGGAGGAAGTGGAGAAGCTTCAACGTTTTTATCTGAAAAAACTATTTGCACTCCCGAGGAACACGCCAAATTATATGCTTCTGTTGGAGACGGGCAATGGCCCACTATTCGCCGTGACCTTGGGGCAGCACTTTTCCTATATCGTTAAAGTACTAAATATGGCGGAAAATAGATTGCCGAAGCGCTTGGCGCTGGAAGTCATAAGTAGCAAGATTTCGTGGTATGAGGAGTGGCTTAGATTGGACAGTGTGCACTCCTTGCACCTGCATATCGACTGCGCTAATGCTTATTATCAGACCCAGGAGCTCCTCAAAAAAGTATTGTATAGTGTCAAAAAGAGGAACTACTTATGTGTATGCATCAGTCATCCTACGATTTATTGTACAAAACTCTGAATCATAATGTCGATTACATAAATGATAATAATGGTCTGGAGATGATGCAATATATTTTTAAAATTCGTGGGGAGCTCCTTAATCTTAATTATAGGCCCTGGATACATAATGTGAACTATAATTGTAGTTTATGTAATAGGAGTGAGCATGAGGGCACTTACAATTTTCTTGCCATATGCCCCGTTTTGTCCGAATTTAAGATGCATATTTTGGCAGACCTCAATTAGAATCTAATCTGGCAATAAGTGTGTTAAATGGCTCGGACTGGAAGTCGTTATTCGCATATGTGAAAGCGACTTACAATTACAGGCGTTTTCTAGTAAGGGATATCAATTTCGAGTAGACGGTGGTTTTTATGGCTCATTATTTTATTAACATTTATTTAGCAAAGGATATTTTATTTGTTGTGGTGGTTGGTTCCGCAGAGCTGGAAAGCATCAGAGACATTTTCCGTGGTAGCCTGCTTCATTTTGTGGTCATCGACCGGTTTCGGGCGTTCGCCCACCAACGCATCCTGAAGATGGGCGAACGCCCGAAACCGGTCGATGACCACAAAATGAAGCAGGCTACACGGAAAATGTCTCTGATATTTTATTTTCTTATTATTTTTTAGAAAGTTATTATTAAGTTGTATTCCTTTATTTTTATTTAAGTTTTCATTTTTTACTCTTTTTTATAAGAATCTATGTATTTCATTTATAATATTATCAACATAGAATTAGAAACAATGTTATGTCTATTATATATTTTAATATCTTTATATAGTGTGTTATGTAGTTACTTTTCAAACTAGAGCTCAACTGACAGACGGTTTTTTTTTAACCATTGTCATATTATGTTTGTTGAATTGGTTTCAGTATTTTCTTTGTATAATATTTTTGCTAATAAAACATTACTACTACTATATATCAATCAAAATAGAACAATTCTCTCATCTCCAAATTAAGCTTGCTATGGAATACAACAAGGAGACTGAAAAGGAAGTGGCCTAGGAAAACCTTCGCAGCCAAACGCCCTAACAGTGCCAGGAGTGTTATCGCTGGATGGCTTCTCCGCTCAAATTCCTCAAGCCAACAGTATCAGCAGTGAGCAATAGCAATAATTGTTATCTGATTTAACAGATTTTGCTTATACAATAAATAAACTAAGAAAAAAAAATTAATCTCTTAAGTTTATTTTTACCTTCTACGACCGGACTAATAAATGCTAGAAGAAGAACAGAACAAGCTGTTCACTTTGCTTGTGTGAGAATAGTTGATATTTAGCGGACATGTGCAAAGTTCAGTACCAACTGCTATACTCAGCTAACTTAGTTTGTTCATTTACAAATCATATTTGTGAATTTTTCTTTTTGTTCTATTTCTTTTTACTTTTCTTAATTTTTTCATAGTATTTTTTATAGAAGTAAGTTTTTTATTTAATTTTTGGAAGTTTCTTTTACTTTTATTTTTTATTTCATCAAAAAAAGGTGTTTTATTTTAATTGTTCTTTTTTGGTTCGTTTTTTTACACTTTCTTTTCCAGCTTTTTGGTTTTGTTTATTTTATTTTATACAAAAAAGATAGAGAACAATGAGCAATAGTGAAGACAGGCTGGTATTGCGCCTGATATTGAAATAGGAGCTGAAAATAAAAAAGAGAATTCAGAAAATATAAATGAAAAATATTGAAAATAATATATTGTTTTTATATCTGCGAACAAAATTATGAATGCTACTGCCTTAATGGAAAAAGGGTTTAAGTTGGATATTTCCAGGTATTTGCTCCAACGAAAGGGTATAATTCGTGGAGTGGGCACTGAAGTACTGCTGAGGAAATTAAGGAGGTCATTAGGGGATTAAAAGTAAGTGGGGTAATTGGAGATAATAGAACTTAGGAGGATGAATAAGAAAATCCAGGATAGGGAAACCAATGAGACCAAATTAATTGCAACGCAGTCAGTTTTGATGACTGTTGAGGAAAATCACTGCCACAAAAAGTTTACATTCACTATGTGAGAGTGAAGTTCACACTTACAGAATGTGATTCAGTGTAAGAGGTGTCTCAGATATGGTCACTTCCAGGACCAATACAAAGGGGCGGAAAGGTGTGAAAATTCCTTAGGTCCACACTCTGGAAAAGAGTGTGTCAATATAGATAAAAAGTGTGTAAACTGTGGACCTGGTAGCCATATCGCTTCTAACCAAGCATATGTCCTTCATTCAAAAAATAAAAGACAATAAAACAAATAATATTTCCTATTGGTTTTCTTAATGGCAACTCTTTTGACGCTATCGCTGAATAGAATCCTCCCGGGCTTGACGACTTGAATGAGTTTCCACTTTCAAGAAAATCTAATGAAAGTAGCGGTAGACAATTTGTATCCTCCTCCACTTTTTACCAGGCCGATAAAAAGAAATAGGCTGTTATCTCTCCCATCACCTTCACATTTTGACGCTAAAGAAATTAATAATGTTTTATATCAGGCCGCTGCCACCAAAAATGCCACTGGTGGTTTAATTTCTACAAATCCTTATCGTCCTCCCCTAATAAATAAAGTAGAGCCTAGCACCTCATACGCCAATTATTTCAATAAAAGTAACAGTAGTGACATAATCTATGAGACAGTAAGTATATTCAATTATAAAAAATTTCAACATAAATGAGAATGACTTGAAGTAAATGAACGACGATAGTTAAAAGTTATTATTAAAGAGAGAATAAAACATCTAAAGGAAGATTAATAAATGTTTCATAAATAGTTTTTTAAAGTAATGATTATTACATTACTGAAATCTATGAATAATATTACAAGAATTTTACAATTTTAATTAATTATAATTTTTTCACTTTTGCGTGACCTGAAATTCAATAAATATTTATTGGATTAGTATTTATTAAAAATAAAAATTATATTATTATACCACACTGAAGATAAGTTTTCGTTTGAAATTGGTTTTAATTTGAATTTAGAATTTGAATTTTGGACATTTTCCTTGGACTAAATGAGAATGATATTCTCTTCTCCCAACACCAGGAAATTTATTTAAATTGTTTTTTTTTGAGAAAGTGCAAAATTTGTTTTATTTTTTTCTTGGCCGTAGATTCATGGCGTGCGATTTTGATTTGCCTCTAATGTGGGCCTTTTTCAGCTTGCTGAGGTGTACCAATTTTTTCTCATTGTTATTGAGAGTTATAGAAGCTGTGTGGTTGGGAAATACTTTATAGATTTGATAAGGGCCATGATATTTCTTCATAAATTTTCCCGTAGATGTAAATGATTTTAAATAAACGTGGTCACCTACACTTAGTTTTTCTTTTGAAATATTTTTGTTATAATGTTTTTCCCTTCTTAATTTGGCTTTTTCATGATTGGATTTGACCTGTTTCCTAACTCGGTGTATTTTGTCGTAAAGACATTTGGTGTGGATGTTGAAATTTTGTAAATTTTTCTCCTGATAATTCAGAAGCCAGGGAAACTGAAATTTTGTTCCAAAAACAATTTTGTGGGGAGTATAATTTGTGGAAATGTTTTTGGTGGAATTGTGAGCTGCTTTGACCAATGGTAGATATTTGTGCCAATTTTTATCAGTTTGCACATAGTGGGATAATTGTTCGCGATGTCACTGTGCACACGTTCTAAACGACCATTCGAGGCAGGGTGATAGGGGGTTGTGCATACTTTTTTGATTTTAATAGCTCACAGATCTGGAGTATAATTGTTGATGTGAAGTTGGTACCCAGATCTGTAAGAAGATATTTAGGCGTACCGTATCTGGTAAATATATCATTAACCAGAATCTGTGCAATTGTTTCTGCTTTTTGGTTCGTCATGGGAAACATCTCCAAATAGCGAGAATATTGACAGATTATCGTTAGTATATATTTATATTCTTCACCTGTGTCGCTGTTGACAGATGCATCCAGTGGTCCAACTACATCAACGGAAATAGCTTGCCAGACATTTTTGGGCTCACTGAATGTGCCTAAAGGTGGTTTATAGGCATCTTTTGTTTTTCTTGTGGCACAGTTATAGCAGGTCTGAACGTATTTTTGAACATCATTTGAGATGTTTGGCCAAGTGAATTGTGTTTTTATGCGTTCATACGTTTTCTGCCTACGATAATGCGCTGATAACGGATTGTCGTGATAAAGGCGTAGAACAGTATCACGCAACCTTGACGGTACTAGAATGCACCGTCAGAGACTGTAATTAAGAGGCCTTGATCACTGAATTTGTAATTGTTTGAGTTTTTTTAATCGCTGACATTCTGGATCGCCAACTGTTGCTGAGCAATTTCAAGTAAATCAATTGTTGGATAATATTCGTCCACTGCCTGATCTGTACTGATGCAGCCTATATAACGGCTTAAAGCATCAGCATGCGCGATATTTTTACCCGATCTGTGCTCAATGTAAAAATCGTAGTCGCTTAATTTGAACGACCATCTATATCATTTAGAATGAGGGTCTTTTAAATTTTTGAGCCACTGCAGAGCTGAGTGGTCTGTAATTATTTTAAATCTGTAGCCGTAAATTATTTGTCGATGTGTTTGCAGCCAAAGAGAATAGCTAACAATTCTCTCTCTGTGGTACAAAGTTCGACTCAGTATCCGACAGAACTCGTGAAGAGAAAGCTATGGGACGCTCTTCACCATTTATGTGTTGGCTCAAAATTGCTGATATCCCGACGTTGCCCGCATCCGTAGTTAAAATAAATTCATATTGATAATTGGGGTATGCCAGAATTGGTGGAGAAATTAATTTTTGTTTAAGAATTTGGAATGCCGATGTGCATTGGGGAGCATAATAAATTATCAAGGAATATAAACATAATAATTATCATATCATGTCATGGAGTGCCAGAATCAAAACCGATTTAGTCGCTTGTTGTAAAAACGGTTGAATGGCTAATCATTTTCTGAGTTAAACCAGCCTGCCTTTGCTGTGTGCCCACGCTTTTCACATATCTGGCATGTTGGTGGAATCCAGCGGTTTGAAGTATTGCCACTGTTAAATTTATTATTGCTACTACCATAATTATTATTACCATTATTATTATTACTGTTGTTATTACCCTTATTATTGGGAATTTGTTTTTTGATATAAGGCCTACTTTGCCTGAAGGGACGATAGTTTGGCTGAAATTGAGGCTTTTTGCCAAAATTAGTGCGCGCTCTATTCCGATTTTTATTATTCGGCGATTCCAGTGGTCGCCTTGACAGAACTTACACGGCGACTGTGGTTCTGAAACTACGTTTCTTTTTTGCCGCGATGTGACTACTTGGAATTTTTGCTTGCATTTATTGTGCCAGTTTGCACCACCACAATGTTTACAAGGCGATGGCGGTTTTTGTGTGGATTCTATAGACGTATGTGACTTTTTTATCGCAAATATTGAACCTTGCGGTTCTACATTTTGAATATCTCTAAGGGCTGTGGCATAAGCTTGTGCCTCATCCAGGGTTTTCGGAAGTTTTATCTGTACCTGAGCCTTAATTGAACTAGGGAAAGATTTGATGAAGGCGTCTGTAGTTAATTTATCTACAAGGTTTTGTAAAGTTAGAAGGGGATTCTCTTGTGCTTTGAAAAGCAACGAGGTAGAAATATGTTTAATCCGATCAGAGAACGCTTCAAGAGTTTCATTTGGATTCTGATGCAGGCTGGTTATTTGTTGCAAAAGAACATTGGGCGTTTTTTCTTTTTTAAATCTGTTACTTAGATTTTCTATTGCCGTCTGATAGGTGAGAGAAACATTATTATTGGCGCATTGATTCTTGTATCAAAATAAATTTTAAACCAGTCAATTTTAAAATCAAAATTTCTAATTTGTCTGCATCAGACCAACCCGACAGGACACTATAATTATTGAGTTGGCTATTGTGCGAACCGTCGAATATAGGTAGATTATTTATCATCTGGAGATTCCTAATATTTACAGGATTTGCCGTGTTGCACTTATTTAAAAGGTACGCGATCGCCTCATCGCTGTCTTTTGCTGACCATCAATCGTATAAGTTGCCATATTCTTAATTTTCGATAAGCGTTCTTTCAAAACTAATAAATTACCGCCTAGTGGGAGATTTTGTTTTTTGAGTTCTTTAATGATATCGGCTCTTTTCATAAAAAAAAGTCGGTAAGATTTTAAATGTAAACAGAATTGAGTTTAAAAATGAAATATAAATAAGTAAAAATGAAATATAAATAAATAATGAAATAAATATATGTAAATATGAAAAACTGAAAGAAATGACTTACCTTTGTCTTCGAAAATGTTGAAGCTGAAGCGTGATTCTCAAACGCTGCCACCAATATAATGAAGTTGATGAGGAGAGAAATTGGGTTTGATTAATTAGACAAGCTATGAAGACACTGTTATAATATAACTATAAGCTTACACAAACTGCACTGGACTTGTAATGATTTTATAGAATAAAGGGTTAGAGTAGAGTTATGACACGATGCGGTGTATAGTTGAATCTGATAGATAGATGTCTAGATCTCTCACTGGCTTATATACAGGTTCTCCCCACTCTAGCCTGCTTAAGTCGAGAGTACCAGAGAGAGTCTGTTTTTTCTCTCGGTTGGGCTTGTGCTCTCTCTCTTGCCGTTACATAACATACATTACGTAATGTTACATAATATGCCATCCAAAGGGGAAAAAATACTATTAAAACTTTTTAATGAAATGTGGGCCTGTGGTGAATTTCCAAAGAAATGGAAGGAGTATATAATTATACCGCTACTTAAAAACAAGAAAGCTAAAGATGATTTCAAATCGTACAGACCTATTTCCCTAGCTTCCTGTGTGATGAAAACATTTAAAAGATTGGTCAAAAACAGATTGGAATGTGGTTGGAATTCAATGACAAATTGCCCAAAACACAATTTGGATTTCGCAGAGGTCGGTCAATGATGGATTGCCAAGCCGAATTAGTCACGGATATACAGCTCGCACTTACAGATAATAAAACAGTTCTCGTTATGTTTCTAGATATCACGGGGGCAATTGGTACTAAATTGGTAGATATAGGTTTGTCCATTCGGTTCGTTCCTAACATAATAAATCTGTTGTCAGAAAGGAAACTGTATATTCGCTTAAATGACAAGTTATTAGAACCACGATGGACTTGGTTTGGTATCTTAAGTCCGTTATTGTGCGCACTTTATGCTTTCGAGATCGACTCTTTGAGGGACGAAAACATAAGAGTGTTATAGTATGCAGAAGACGTCTGTCTTCCATTACGGGATGTATAGAAAAATTAGATATAGCTGTACAGTTTTTGAATGACTGGACTCTGAAATATGGACTTACACTATCGGAGCCTAAGCCTATGTTATGTACGTTTTCTAGGGAACGAAGGTTGCCACTAGGAGATAATGTTATATTAGGTGGTCACTCTTCTAAAGTTGTGAAGGAAACCAAGTACCTAGGACTTACTTTAGACAAGACATTGACTTGGAAGCCTCTTTTGTAGAGCAACACACGGAGCATTTTTGACTTCGGCTGCTGACTATACGGACAGACGAGGAATTCTTTGTTACTCCCATTGCAGGTGTTACAAAATAAGTGTCTTAGTCTCTGTTTGGGCTTTTTGGGGAGCACACCGATAGATTTCTCCATTCAGAATGTGGGGGCCGTTTATCGAACAAAGAAGGCAATTATTATGTAACAGGTTTCTCCTAAAAATAATGTCCTACAATAATGAATTATACAAAAAGCTTTGCCAGTAGAATTTAAAGGATCTTACTCATAGCTATTGGAAACATAAAAATTCTCCTCTCTTGGCGTGCGGTTTCTGAAATGTTGCTCCTGTAAAGATAGTTATTTATTCTTCTGATAAACTTGCTGGTTTTTGTATAAATTATAGCACAATTAATCAAGCAATGCCTCATGTAATATTTTTGGAAGATTACTCCAAGTTCCCCGGGCAAATAAGAAATCTTATTTTCTTGAATGATTTACAGGAAATAGCAAGAACCATAGATCGGGTGGTACTTGACATAAAAGAACCGCATACTGACTTGAGAAGTTGGGTTCGAGGCAACATTGAGAGGCGAGGCAGAACCAGTATACAGAGTCTATTAAGGGCCTCTTTTATAAAGAGCTGTTTCCAAGAGCAGCGCATAACTTATGGTACAAGGGAAAATGTACACCAAAAATTTGCGATGCAAATTAGTAGGTTACGCTCTAATCATGGAATATGTAAAGAATATCTACACAAAATCGGTAAAACTTCCTCGCCTTTATGTAGCAACTGCGGTGAGACTGAAAGTTTAGAACATATTATTATGCAATGCAATAAATATCAATCAGAAAGGTGCGAGATGTTTAATAAATTAGAAAAGATTACCCGCTTGCCTCTTACGTATTAGCATTGCTTTCCTGCGATAATTATGTGGTGTATGAAATTTTTGGAGAATACATGTATTTAGTTTATGGTGGATATCCAGTGTAGCATATTTTGCATCTAGCTCTTACTTGGCTTTAGGATTTAGATTAAGGATTACGGGGGGCGAGGAATATTGAGGACTCCCCCACCCAGGTGTGAAGAAGTGTGTGTGTGTGTCTATGAGCGAGTGTATGAGGCATATATTCTTAGGTTAAGAATATATCTGTATATAGTGTATATAGAATTTTACTTTAATATTTTTGTGGTTGCATTAGAATGAAAGCATTTATAGCGTGAATGAATTACTTTTTGTTTTAGATCGTATTTATAGAGGAATGTATGATTGGTGTGAATGAGTTTGGGGGAGCCAATACCGGCCAGTGGTGGCAACTTTTGGTCTTATAGGAAGCCTTCCTGCACTATTTTAATTTAGGGAGCTACTTTCTCGTGGAGGGGCGGGTCTAAGCCGACTGCTACCCCGGCAACCGTATGATTGTGAGTATGAAAGATGTGTAAATATTTTTAATTTAGGTTAATTACTGAAATGGGAATTAGTATGAATGTAAGAATAGGTATGTTTGTATGTAACCCACTGAAGGGGCTACTGGAGGGGGGTTATGGGACGGGAGCTGGAAGGGAATCAGAGGTCCAGAGAGTTGGACGTAGGTAGAGGGAGAAGATGAAAAAGAATCCAGTCTAATTGTACAAGTTATATAATATAAATATAAAAAAAAATTGAACAAAACAATAGTAAAATTTCAAATCAAAATTATAAAACAAATGCTAGAATAAATATTGCTAGTAGATTGCAAATCTTTAGTTATAAAGACAATACTGGAATATATATATATATATGTCGCTAGTAAATTGCAAACCCGAAGTTATAAAAACAATACTAAAATATATGTTGCTTCGTAATGCATTATTAAAGAAATTATTAAGAAATATAACCCACAAAATAATCAAATTCCAAACTAGTATTTTTAATAGTTTAACAACGTAAATAAAAGAAAATGGAAAAATTGCAAAGGCTAACTACGATATATCCTACTGGTTGGGGTCACTTAATCTGACTCCAAAAAACAATACACATATCCGCTAACCCACGTCTAAGCAAATCTTACTACATTAAACCATCCCAAACCACTAATTCCTACGGCGATGCGTTACGCCCAGAGAGCTTGGCAATACAGTGAAAAGCACTCACCTGCGCAATAGAATAACACCAGAAACAGCATGAGGAGGTCTGAAAGTATGCACTCACGAACTCACACTGCTGTCTGCTCCTCATTACATTATTTTTAATTAAATTATCTCGCCTTCTACTCTAGTCAGTAGAGGCATTTGTCACATAGACTGCCGAGTCAGCTCTCTACGCGCACGCATGGGCCCCCTCGCAGCGCGCACACTGATAAACTTCACTAGCTAGCTACTTTACATTGCCCCGCCCTATCAAAAAGTGGTGGCATAACTATAGCCCCTTCGATGTCTCCTCGATGTCTTCTTCGATGCGGTCCATTGGTGGCTGAGTTGACCGCGGCGTGGGGCGATAGATGGTGAAATCGCCTCCTCCTGATGTATTCGGCTGATTCGATACCTGCGGCTGTTTCCCACCTGGCCTCTTGCGGAACCAGTACCAGACGTCCAAGCAGGCAACCACGCCTAGGAACGGGAGTCCA
The DNA here is from genome assembly GCA_011037195.1 of Triatoma infestans. Classification (NCBI taxonomy): domain Eukaryota; kingdom Metazoa; phylum Arthropoda; class Insecta; order Hemiptera; family Reduviidae; genus Triatoma; species Triatoma infestans. The sequence continues at coordinate 19,469 of JAAEAF010011239.1, forward strand.
AGCCCGCCTGTCCATCCTGCAATCACCTTCCAGTCCTCCCGGTTCTGCTCTACACCCTGGAGTCAGGAGACGGTAGCCATAAGAGCATCCAGCCGTGCCATTGCGTACCCATGCCCGTCAACCTGCAGCTCACCTTCTCCTTGCAATGCTTGGAGTGCGTCTCGCGCTACCTCGGTCGGCATAGTCTGTGCAACATACTCGAACATCGGAGGTACCTGAGCCGGTGCAACCCAGCGATCTAACTTTGTTTCTATCCTACCCTGGGTAGTAGGCAATAATGTGTAAGCGTCTGTCTTATAGGTACAACGTGCGTGTAGTTCTCCAAGGCCAAAGATTGACTCTTCCTTGACTGTCATGTTGTTGTCGGAACCGCATTTTCTGAGTAGTTTGACGTTCCCAGGAACACTGTATATCCATATGTCTCTAGCCGGGTCCCAGACCCATCGGGCGGGGTACGTGGCGTTAAGGGCCCTCCACTCACAAAGCTTAGAGGCGGCTTCATACTCCTTCCAAAATAACAGGCTTAGGCAGGTATGATAGCGCCTAGAATAGATTGCAAATCCTACTCGACATATAGCTATATGAAGGCCCCGACATGATAACAGGGTATGGGCCGACTTAGGGGCGTAATGTTCTTGGTCCACGGATACTATAAGGTACTCCGCTTGTGGTTGTAATAACAAGCTCAATCCAGAGGTAGGTTCTGGAATAGGCACTGCATGTACACTATATAGTTCGTAACGTCGCCCCTTTGCAAATAGCGGCAAACTCAGGTGTATCTGTATCTTCCCGCCGACCGCCCATACCTGGACTTCCGTTAGCTCATAATAATGGTATACTGCGGTAATCGAAGAGTCCGTGAGTAATTCCAGGCCCTCTGGTAGGACGCTGGCGACCGCCCCCAAAATACTGCCAAGCTTCCCAGGGGATACCAGGTTCATGCTTACCCGACCCATGATAGACGCGCCTACTGCTTCTAATAGCGCGCTAACGGTGTTCATTCTATCTCCCTCACCAAGGATGAGGAATTTAAAAGGATTAGGAAAACTTCGGAATCAAGGAAGACCCGACCCTCTAGGACGGCTAACTGGTTCTTAAGGGTTCCCATTTCTCTGTCCAGTTTGCTCACTAGGGGTTTGAGCCGCTTCTGGTCTTTGGCAACTTGCGTGCTGATACTCCGGGTCAAGGTTAGGTGTTCCTGCGAAAGGTGGAGTATTTCCCCAGTTTTCCTTTCCAACTGGGATAGGCAAGCCTGTGTCTTCTGTAAATCCTCGGCGTCTGGGTTACCAAACAGTAGCTTAATGACCTTTCCCCCTGCATCAAACAGCCCACGCCTATCTCGTTGATGGGGTAACATTCGCATAAGAATGTCCGTTTCTTTTAGCATCCTCTCTGTAACGCGCAGGACCCGATCTAGCTCAGCTATATACGCCCGCGTGAACTGGAACCTGGGTGGCATCATCTCCAACCGCGTCTTGGCTTCCTTAGTGGCGTCATGTATCTGTCTCAGTTCATTCCGGATGTCGTCGACGTTGATTTCGGCTACAACTCGCCAGCGATCTCTTGACAGTATGACTTCTTTCTCCTTGACGAATACTGCTCCTCCGTAGGCGACCAAATCGAGAATAGATAAGATCCTTCCATTTCGAATTGGTAAAGAAATCATTGGGTTCAAGCCGGTAGCAAAGTACCTCGGCGTGACGATAGACTGTAAGATGAGCTTTGGAGAGCATATTAGAAGAGCGGCTGACATGGCAGTTAAAGCGGAGACCCATTTGGGGAAAGTGATGGCTAACGTGAATGGGCCCAAGCCAAGTAAGCGTCGACTACTGATGTCTGCGACTCAGTCGGCTTTACTATATGGAACCGAGATTTGGGCAGATGCTCTGACTAAGGAGGTTTCCGCTAAGGAAGCGGATCGGTCATGCTCAAAGACTGAGTGCCCTACGAATCGCTACAGCGTACCGCACTGTATCGGCTCCAGCTATTTTGATAATTGCAGGAGTGATACCAATACATTTATGATAGCCAAAGAGAGGAAGGCTAGATACATACGGAAAGCAGAGCTTAGAAAAGCAACTGCCCGTAAGGAAGAAAGGATCGCACCCCGCAGAACTGGAAGGCAGACTAGGATCAGGAGTCTAGAGAGAGATGGACTTTGAAGCTTATTAAACAGGTAAGACGGTCTGGGGAAGTCAACTTTTATCTCACCCAGTTCTTAAGTGGACATGGATATTTTAGATCATATCTCCATAGGATGAGAAAGTTGGCCTCTCCGTGCTGCTTCTTCTGTCCAGAGGCGTTTGACGGCGTTGCCCACACATTTTTGTGTGTAGTAAATGGGCTACTCAGCGTGACCAGCTAGTAGAAAAAGTAGAGGATTTCTGTCCGGACTCTATCGGTAGGATGATAGGCAAGGAGGAGACCTGGATCTGTGTGACTCGGTTTTTCAGAGGAAAAAAATATTTAGATGAGTAGGAAGAAAATAGGAGAGATCCCTTTGGGCGCTGTAAATACCTCGTCTGAATTAGTGTGCTGAACAGTTCCAGGCTAGTGTTCCGCAGATAGAGGAGGTGTTTTAGTGGGTAGCCACTTGAGAGTCCCATACTTTGCGCATAAAGCGTTTCACCTACCTCTTAAAAAAAAAAATATCGCGGTACCTTATTAATAATAATAATAAGGTATCCTGAAAGAGGGCACCAATAGTACCCGAAACGTGGAGCAATAAATTTCGTGGAGCAACAGAATTCTTTTTCTTTCAAAACACCTCTGGCCATTGCCGTACAAACATCTCATTCTTATTAATCATCATTCGCAATAGGTTAGGATCCGGCAATACAATGCTGTCTGTGTATATAAACACCTTATGTTTATCCTTGCGATCCACCAATATTGCCATGAAAATAAACTGGGGGAGAGTAAACTTCCTTGCTTCAATCCAACCGTTGTTTCAAAAGGCTTTGTAAGACCGCGTTAGGTCCATACATAACTGGAATAATTTGTAGAATTGTAAATTCCTAGCGAAGGCCGCTTTAAAATCTATTAAAAAAAAACAACGTATATTTTACGTTTTAAACGGGTCTGCAGGTCATGTTGTTCGTTGCATACTCTTTTTGAAGAGTGCTTCGTATTCATTAATTACATTATTCTCAATTATCCACTGTTCCAGCCTCAGTAAGAGTAGACCTGACAATATTTTGCTATACATCTGTAAACAATATTACTCTGTAATTGTTAACTTTAACTTCAAAAATAATTGAATTACGAAAACTGTTTGGGATATTAGAAGTTTCACAAAACGAATTAAACCACCTTATCAATGCGGCCAAAAATTTATCAGCACTTGTATTATAAAATTTATATGGGATATGATCGTATCCCGGCGCTTTACCATTCTTTGCCCTTTTAATCCTACCTTCAGTTGTGATAATTCAAAAGGTCAATTGAGCGTTTCATTGGAATTAAAAGGCGGTGTTGTGGAAGCTTAAAGGCTTCCTTCCATTTACTTATTACCTCAACCTCCGTTCCTACTTAACTGACAGGCTCTTTAGAATCAGCCAAAGCTTTACACTTTCCTCATTCTGCTCTTTGAAAGCAGCATTTCCGCAAGGAATTGTCTTAGACCCAATCCTTTCCCTCGAATATAGTGCAGACACTGCTAGTAATCCAGAAACAACTTTATACTGATGATACGGCCAGTAAATACGCCTAACAAGAGAGTGTGACCAATGGGTTGCTTCCCCCTACTATAAAAAATGTGATTGTTTTTTTCTTTTATCATTTTTACCATTGTACATTTTTGTAAAGACTTTTTCTTTCTCTGTAAAGAGATTTTTGTTTTTAAACTTACCTAATGGCGAACTAATGGCTCCCATCACTGGATGGTCGTCGTTTCACTCAAGTCAGTTGTACATATATGTATATAAATTACTTCTTTTACTTTTGCATGTTGTGTATTGTATACAGTTGCAAAATAAATAAATTAAAAAACTTACATAATCGTTTGAAATTTTTATTAGAGTTAACATAATATCTTCTAATCAAGTCAATATTAATTTTCTTATACAGATTCAACTACTTACCAGTCTTCTACCATCAAAATCAAACCAATTCTCTTTAAATTGCAGTTTTACCTTTTCAAATTGATTACAGTTACCAAGATATGCCACCTTATGAATAGTATTGCGAAAAAAGAAACTGCATGTTGAGGAACTTCTGGAATCACATCATAATTATTACGTTCCATGTGCCTTTTATAATATAGATCTCTGTAAGTTTAGGCATTGTAGGCATAAATTTACAATGAGATCTTATCAATCAATTTATCTTTTATAACTGCTTTTAAATTTAATTCCAAATAGATGGGCATATGGTCGGAAAAAATTTCCGAATTTGCTTTGAAATCTTTGATCAAAGGCAAAATACTCATTGTAACACAACAAAAGTCAATAACCGAACTAGCATCCCTTCTAAAAACGTTAATTCCCCATTTGAGTCGCTTAATGTTCCACCGTTCCAAACTATAAAATCGAAGTCAGAACACAACTCAAGAAATTCCTCATCCTTTTCATACGTAATTTTGTCTTTGCAGCTTCTACTTTGTTCGATCGAACCCTTCGGAATCAGTTTTAAGGGAATAGTTTCTATCATTACAATCACCTATCAGAATTAAATTATTGCACTAAACATTTCTAATTTCTAAACATGCACTATAAAACACTTTTAATTTTTATAAAATCGTCTCTCCAGGTATTTACACTTACATAGATTGGGGGCGCATAAAGAAATAACATTATTTTGTGAAACAGAATTAGGTTTGCCCCTCTAACACATGAAAACTAAACCTTCCAGATATTAAATTAGACTTGGTTCCATAAAAATACCCTTTTTTAGCTCTACCAAATTTTGATTCTCTTTTGGCGCTAATCCAATGTAAGTGATGACCCGTAAAAACATTTCAAAATAACTTCGATCTCTTTCGTCTAAAAACATTTCGAAAATATCAAATTCCTTAACAAAACGGAAAAAAATTAGCGTTTTCTACTTTGTTTTTCAAACCTGCTTATAGCTAATAAGAACATACAATAAAGCCACATTCTAATAAGAAACCACATTATAGCTAACACAGAACATTGACATCACTTTTATAACTCTCAACTTATAACATTTTCCACCTTTATTACTTCCTTTCATTTTTTTCATATCCTCGTTGACTTTTTCCAATTTCACCTCTAGCACAGTAATATTTTAGAAGCTGGTGGAGTATTTCCAGCAATGTAAATGGCATCTGCAGCAAATTCATGAACCATTTCCTTTCCTCAGTCGAGAACTTAACTCCTGTTAACTGTTGCAGTTCCATTCCTCTATCCTTACCTTCACACTTGAGTCCATCTTTAATAGCCTAAGCAAACATCTTTCCTTTGTAAATAAAGTGAGTGTTCTTCATACGAATAACCTTCATGTTCCAATATTTTTCCTCTAAATCTCCACAAACATCTTCTCTTTCTTGTTCTACTACAAAGATCTTTATAAATTACAATTCCGGTATCTTTTAGTTTTTTAACATTCCACATGTGCCGGGACATGTCGGCGTGGAAGCTAATGAGGGGGCTGACACTCTAGCAAAAGAAGGCGCTGCATCTCCTCTCTTGGAGCCTGAGCCCTTTTGCGGAGTCAGCGACCAGGTATTCTTGGAAGAAATCAAGAAAGAGGAGGTGGGAAAAGAGCTCGTCTCTGGAACACTCTCCCGGGACTGAGGCAGGTCAAGGTCTGTCTGGGAGGTTACAACCAGGAAAGGTCGAAGGCCTGCATCAGTCTGAGTAAGAATAAGATCCGCATTCTTACGGGGCACTGCAGACTCAGGGGACACCTGAGGAAGCTGGGCCTAGAAAGTGATGGCACATGCAGATTCTGTGGGGAGATGAAGGAAACTCCGACTGCGGCGCCGTCATCCAAAGAAGATTCAATAGCCTGGGTTGTTAGCAGGTAGAGGAGTGGGAAATACTCACCCTAGAACCCTCCAGGACCCTGGGATTCCTTAGGGGGTTCTACCTGGAGGAGCAAGCTCATCTACGGCACCAGAGGGGGTACAATAGATCATCTGATGGTCGCAGTACAAAACCCACCACCCAAAAAAAAATGTTATAAGATATATAGATAAAAACTTTTATTAATGATAAATACAATAATTATCACCTTAACATAAGAATAGTAATTACTGACATAGCTTAATGGCTGTCTGTCAGGTGTGCTGATTAAATAATATGTTTAAATTATTACTATTTAGCTTTAATATAAATAAGTAATACCATTGTTTTTTATAATAGTAATCAGAATAAAAACAGTTTAGTTAAATTCAGTTATATACACAAATTTGTAATTAAATAATATATAAACAAAATAACCCTTTTTAATAAACCAATAATCAAATAAATCAATAATTATTAACTTCTAATTGATATATAATTAAAAAAAAAATACAGAAAGAAAAATTTAAAGTTAATTATAAAACAATCCTTTAATTCAATAATTAAAATTACTAATCAAAAATGAACGATACGCTAGAGCATGTTTTAAAAAACCAACCAACGCCAACCAGTCTGCACCATTCAAATATTGTACCATTACAGATTCTGACAAGTAGAAGGCTCCAAAAAACTTCAGTCTTATCATTTTAAGAATTCTACAACATCCTAGGAAGTGGAATACATCCTCATTCTCTCGAAGGTCACACATTGAGCATTTGTAATTTCTTCCAGAAATGAAAGGTTTAAAATTTAAATTGAGGAGTTCCCCCCTTACTTTAATCAAGTTACTAACGTGCGACATTTCCAGACCCAGACCCGTATAGTCCACATCCAGGGACAGTTGTTTATATATATTATGGAAAACACCACTCATAGCCCGCTGTCTGTAACTCTCTTGGTAATAAACCATTAAACCATCCTTTATACCATTCATTTCTTTCTTAAGTTGTTCATTTAACCCAAAAACTTCACTAAATTCACAACCTAAACGATTCGCCCAGTCAATCCAATCCTTAAACCATAATACTCGTATTTTCCTACTAATTACTTCCTTGGCTATTAATGTGGTCAAACGGAAATCTTTATGATTTAAAGTTATCAGTATGTAATTGAAGTGCAGTCCAAATGTAAAAATATGTATGGGAGTAGACTTAGCCTCTAAATAAATAATATAATCTGTGGTATTTTTAGAAAGTCTGAAAAGTTTTTTAATAAAATTCCTTTGAACCCTCTCTATTTTATCCACAAAACGATAACCCCAGGATTGGCAACCATAAGTCAACACTGATCGCATCACAGAATTAAACAGATCATATTTTGCTGACAGGGGAATAAGATCATTTAAGAACAGGCTAGACCAAACAGAATTAACTCCTAACAAAGCATGACGAGAGCAGTCCGTAAAATGGGAAGCAAGAGAACGAGATGAAAATATTTCTAAATATTTATAGGAGCTACAACTTTAACTGGTTGGCCATTGAACTTCCAACATTCTTTTTTACCCAACCTCCCTGAACAAAAGATTTTCTTCACCCCTTCATGCCACTTTAACTCAATTAGATTCGTCAGAGTAAAAATATTATCCACTGTGGAGTAGCCTTCCCTAAATCCTGCTTACCCCTCCCATAGTAGTCCCTTAGTATTTACCCAAGACTTTAATCTTCTTGCCAATAAACTGGTATAGAGTTTTTTAACTGTGTCTTGTAAAACAATCCCTCTATAGTTGCTTACTGTGTTGGCATCACCTTTCTTAAATAAGGGCAGGACTGTAGCTTCATTTAAACTATCTGGAACTGAACTATTTTCAAAGAAGTTATTATAAACATCTAATAACAACTGCAGGAAGGAATGAGGTGCATACTTAAGGAATTCATAGGGTATGCCATCCAACCCGGGTGCTTTTCCCTCTTGAAAACCCTTCACCACACTTTCCAGCTCACAAAAATCAAATGGCTTATCTAATAAATCATCTACTATCCAAGGGATGGCATACTGCATATTTAGCATAACTTTGGGTGGATTGTACAATTGTTGAAAATATTTCACCACACTTTTTTTTTTTTTTAATTGGTTTATTGAATATTTACAACTACATAAATAAATATGTAACAAGTAAATAGGCTAACAAAAGTATGAACAAAGACGTGATGGTCATGAATGGTAGTTATCCAGTGACATAGTCACCCAGAAGGTCGCGGGGCCAACGACGTTTCAATCGCCTTGTAGGATTGCCTGGAAGTGTGGTGGATGAGAGGGTTTGGGCGAGAGGATTGGGATGAAGGGGAAGTCTGCTGTGGAATTTCTTGTATCGGAGCTTTGCTAAATCGTGGACAAAAGGAATCTTCAGATCTGTGTGGATTGTATGGTTGGAAACACAATAAGGAGCATCGACTCTGCGTCGGAGTATTTTGGTCTGCAGGGTTTGTATTCTTTTGAGGTTGGTACGTTTTGTGGTTCCGTAGAGTTCTAGTCCGTACATCCAGATGGGTGCGAGTAGTGAAGTATAGAGTCGTCTTTTATTCTGTAGAGTGAGTTTGGAGCGTTTGTCAAGGAGTCTAGCAAGTAGTCTGAAGCGGTTGTTGAGGGAAGTCCTTTTAAGTCTGGTGTGTGGGTTCCAGGTTAGTCGCTTGTCTAGGAACATACCGAGATAACGAACGTGGTCTGCCGGTGGGATAGGAGTGCTGAATAGGAAAACTGGAGGAAGAACTTTTCTGTTTGAGGTGAACACAATATAATGGGATTTGTTAGGGTTAATTTTTATTCTGGATTTTGTTAACCAGGACTCGAGTGATTGGAGGTGGGCTTGAAGGGAACGTTGAGCGATTACGGGATCATTATGAGAGGAAAGGAGTGCGGTGTCGTCGGCATAAGTATAAATGGTTGTGTTAGGATGCTCGGGGATATCAGCAGTATATAAGGTATAAAGGATAGGTGCCAGGATGCTGCCTTGAGGCACACCGGCTAGGATGGGATAAGTTAGGGAAGTAGAAGATCCTTGGGTGACTTGATAGGAACGGTTGGACAGGTAGGATTTTAAGATAAGGTAATAGGTACTTGGTAGAATATTCTTGAGTTTGTGTAAGAGACCTTCGTGCCAGAAGCAGTCAAATGCTTTCGAAATGTCCAAAAATACGCCAGCACAATATTGTTTCTGCTCAAGAGAATTGGCGATAGCATCTACAACACGATGCGCCTGCTGGATAGTGGAATGACCACTTCGAAACCCAAATTGGTGGTGGGGGATAAATTGAAGAGGCTCTAGGATAGATAGGAGACGTTGGAGGAGTATTTTTTCTAATATTTTGCCTAGGATGGAAAGGAGACTGATGGGACGGTAAGAGGCAAGAAGGTGAGCTGGCTTATTCGGTTTACGGATCATACGTATTATGGAGAATTTCCATGAGGTCGGGAAGTGACTTGTTCGGAGGAGTGCATTATAGATAGCTGTCAGGAATACTATAGCCTTACGTGGCAGTTGTTGAATGATGCGAGAAGTTATGTCTTAGCCCGGACTTTTCTTTTTGGGAAGGTTGGTGATAACTTTAGTTACTTCAGAGGGAGAAATAGGATTAGGAGGGAGAGAGAAAGGAAGAGGAGTGTCCAAAGTTTTAATAATGTCAGCAGTGTGATTTATGTCTTGTATATCAGAATGAAGTACAAAAATAGAGGTGAGATAGGTAGCAAAAAGTTCAGCTTTCTCCGAATCAGACTTTGTCCAGGAGCCATCATCGTGACGTAGGGGGGGAAGAAGTAGTTTGATATTTGAGGAGGCGTTTTGTAGCGTCCCATAAGGAATTGTCGTCTGCAGTAAGGGTCGAAGTGTAATTGGCATATTGTTTATTGTAATATTTATGTAGTTGGTTTTTTAGTTGTCTAGTCGTACGTTGAGAGCATGTTTGTGAGAGGGATATCTGCTGCGCTGCCAGAGTGCTCTTGCCCGCCTTTTTTGGGCAATAAGTATCCTCAATTGTAATGGTAAATTGTATGGGTAATGTTTGTTCTTGTTAGTCGAGGTGTGTGTAGTTGCTTGCCATGCACTTTGTTGTATTACGCGAGTCAGATGTATAACATTCGTGTCTAGTTCTTCACGTGTTTTAAGAGATGTTTTCAAGTCTAGGGAATGCTCAATTGGGGTTTTGAAAAATTCCCAGTTGATTGGTCCATTAATAAGAGTAATTTTGGGAGGGACGGATTTAGGATGGATATCCAAGGAGAGAATCACTGGGCTATGATCGGAGGAAAGATCAGAAGAGTGTATGAATCGGTATGAAATGATGATATTTGAGAACATATGAAGAAATCTAAGAGATCAGGAAGTTTGTTTAAGGAATTAGGCCAATAGGTGGGTTGTGAGGGAGATATGAAGGAAAGATGAGTTTGGGATAAAGTGCTGTAAAGCGTACGACCTCTGGGATTAGTCACTCGGCTACCCCAGCGAGGATGCTTAGCGTTGTAGTCGCCCCCACAGATGAATCGGGGACCCAAGGACTGGAAGAACGATAGGAACTGATTGGAGTTTA